>BSAI01000030.1:37273942-37316687 GCA_036245035.1 Adrianichthys oophorus
GATGGACGGACAGATGGATGGATGGACAGACAGATGGATGGATGGACGGATGGATGGACGGATGGATGGATGGATGGATGGATGGATGGAACCAGCCACTAAGTGGAAACCTGACCACAGAAACCATCTTGCAGTTTTTTGCTACACTTTCCTATTGAGGTCTAATCTGTTTTTTAAAAAAATCATAAATATGTCCTAAAATGACGTATTTATCTCGTCACTATTTGTGCTGAACCATCATGGAAGCAGCTTCTCCTCCCAAACTTCACAGCACAAAGAATTCCCACATTTCCTGTCCTCCTTTCCGACACTCCACCCCGTCCCTCCACGTTCTTCATCTTTTTTTCCGACTGCACCTCCCCTCCATGCATTATAAATCAGGCCGAGCCCAAACAGCACTCTCTGCAGTCTGCCGCTGTGTCAGCTCGCCCCACGGATAATTCATTAATTCACCGGAGAGCCCGGGGACTCTGGGAAAACAGAAACGCCGCCTGCGTCATTTGTGAAATTGCTTCTGTTAATAAAGTTCACAAATCTCCAAAATCCTTCATAACTGGTCAGCAGCGTTTTGAAGAACTGGTTTCTCAGCTCAGTGTGGATGCAGACCATACATTTATGATGTCATGACACTGGTCATTCTCGGACTGGTTACCACGGTGCAGCTGTGACCCACTTTACAAATGAATTCATCAGTTTCATATGCAAGCAAAACATAAAACAGGATATAAAAACCCCAGAAACAGAAAATAACATTTAAAGCTGCTGAGCTTGTTCCTGTTCCTGCAGGTTTGATTCCCAGCCAGTGCTGTGTATCATTCTCTATTCTCCCTGCCTTGATTCCCTTTTGTGATATCAAACAAAAACTAAAATCAAAGACCGTGCTGATCTGGAAAATGGAGGAAAAATGATTATTCACAATCTTCAATTTTTTTAAGCAAACTTCATCAGCCTGAAGCTAAACTTACCTGCAGAAATGGAGCACAGACAGACAGTTCACAGCGACCTTGACCTTTCCATATGACTGCCTGACAAGCTAACAGCTAGCTGCAAGTAAATGCTGAATTTCTTCCTGCGTTCGGCCGTTCATTGCATAATAGTGTTTATGTTTGGATGCATTGACATTTGTGGAACTTTCCTGCACTGAAAAAACACAAAATCCCAACAAGTATTTTTGTCTCATCTCTAGTTTAAATATCTTTTTACACTTAATATAAGACAAAACGGACACACTGTTTTAGCTCTTTGTACTTTTATTGCTGATGCAAAAGTGACACCGTTTATTCTGTTCTGTATGACAGACACAAACACGGGATCATCCAGTCCAGCAGCAGACGGTTTGCTAGTGTTGTTTTTCTTCATGTTCCTCATGGAGTCGCCTCTCCCAGGAGAGAACATTAGCCTGATGTCATTTTTTGCAGAGACTCTACAGACCTCATTTGGAGAGTTCAGTTGCTCAGGCCCTGGCCAGAGGAAGGCTGATGAAGTGCTTTGAACAGCAGAAGAACAAGTATTTGAACAAAACCAACCATCTGCCAGCAGTAGGGGTGTAATAATTAATCGACTTAATCAATGAATCAATTTATATTCCTACAATCCAACCAGATCAATCTGTTTGCGGTAAGTTGTTAATCAAATTGAATCAAATCGACCTTTACCCTTAGAAAGTTGTTTCAAAATGAGAGAAATTGACTAAATCAATCTTGGATTGAGACATAGTAAGTTTGTTTATGAAAACTTCACCTGCACTGTTCAGTACCAGGTTTTTATCTCTGACTCACACTGGTTGAAGTTTTGAATAAAGATGTTCTGGATCCATTTTAGGTCAGTGAATCGGATCGTTCAAAATGAACCAGTTTCAACTATGAATTGTATCAGCAACCACAAACTATGATATGAATCGAATTGTTACAAGGAATCATCACTTACCCGGCTTTCTCTTAACCAGCCCATCAATTTGGTTTCACTCTTTTCTCAGAAACGTTACTCTGGTTTGAACCTAAACAACAATTTGCAGTTAACACACAGTAATCTGAAAAACTCTGAGTCCACTCTTTCCAGAACACAAAGCACATTCTCACTTTTAAAAGACAGTTGCCATTCACACACAACACAAAAACACAAAGAGGCAAAACTCAAACTCTGTTTTAACACAGCCATCACCATCAACACACCAATGTTCAAAGCTGAAGACTCGAATATAAGAGCAGTTCTGGAACAACTGAGAGGATTTTCAAAGCAGAGCTTGGCGAGTCAGACCAAAACCCAGACCTGGACTCAGACAAAGGACAAGAATTTCTGAAGAGATCTGGGCCGCACTGTGTTGAAGGTCATCCCTCGACATAGCAGGTTCACTTTGGCATCAATCATACGAACACAGAACAAGAAAATGACAGAGAACAGCAAAAACTGAAAGCAAAAAGAAACATTTTGAAAATGATGTTTGGTGAAAATGGTGTAAAGTTTCAGAATATGTGTTTTAGCACAAAACTGTCATTTTGTTGTTATCACTGAGTGATCCTGATTTCATGAGAAGGTTTTTGATGGCATCTCTCTCCTCAGGACCACAGCGCTCTGCAGTACTCTGCACCTTCACCAGCTTTGTAAGCCATCCTGCTGTTGTCACTGTAAACATGTCACCAGAAAACAATAAAATCCTCCTGAGGTGGAGGATTTCTAGCTGCTGAAGTTTGGGTTATCGTCTTCACTGATGCTTCTGCACTTCTTGTTCTGCTCATGTCTCTTCACAAAGAGTGAAGGTGAACTTAGGGAACAGTGTGATCGAAGTTGTTAAAGCGAGAACAGCTGTTTGGACTTCCACGTCACTGAACAAGGTGGCGTGTTACATAAACTCACGTGGGATCCTGTTTCCCCCTAGTCAGAACTTCACTGGACTAAAATACAGTAAACATGTGAACAAAATCTGACCTTCAAGTTTCTGAGGAGAACCAGAGGAGTTATTTGAGCATTCTGGCCTTAAAGCAGACAAACCTTCATTAAATATGAATTAAGGCAAACAAGCGCAGAAGAACAATGACTGACAGGTTGTTTTCTCGCCTGTTCTCACTGGGTGGGAAGGGAGAAAGGCGGGATTTCCCTCCCCTCTCTCCTCCTGCTCCTGCCAGCATGGAAATCCCAAAGCATTGATGCAGAGAAGAGGAGGAGGAGGAGGAGGATGCAGGTTTTCTTGATGCAGTCTAGACGAGGTCTGAATACTTATCAGCTGTGTGTGTTTGGTCTGCCACACACCCGTCTGCTGTGCGCTCAGCCTGCTGACGCTGTCAAATGGAATAAATATGATCTGATTCTTGTCTTTAATAAGTCCTATTAGCAAGTAATATGATTTCAAATGAATCTAAACTAACATCAGATCATGAAAGCTTTATTACCTGAATCCCTGCATCATCAGTTATGCTGGGATTCAGGAACAAACATGGAGGGAAAAAAACTGGATTCATCAACCGTGTGGGCTGGTTTGATTAAAGCTTTCAGCTTGTTAACTGTTATGTAAAGTTTTTATTTTTTTATTTTTACTACATGAAGTTGTAACTGTCTTTTGTTCTTACTATTTGTTTATATCCTCCTGACCAGCAATGCAAATTTGTCCTCTGTAGGGGACAATTCTAAACCTGAAGATCTCCTAGCCACTGCAAACGATTGAACTGACTCCTATTGGTATCTAAAGAAGACATTTGCAGCTTTTTAATGATACCAAATGTGAAGGGTTGGGGTTCTGGGAATTGTAGTTTTTGGTGGATTATAAAAAATGTGACTGGACAAGTTTTTGTTTTTTCCTCTGGTAGTCTGGAGGATTAAAAAAAAAACATTTTTTAGAACTTTATTGCCTGAAGATGCTGCAAACATGGGCAGAAAACAACCACTAGGCATTTGCTAAACTAGCAGTGCTACAATAGTTTCTTGTTTATCTGTTCTACATTATATTCAGGCAGATCAGGAATTGTTATTTTGGGAGTCATTGAAGACCAAATCCATTCTCAGCTTGTTTCTGGCCAAAAATGGTCACTTCTTTTTCATTTTTAAATTAGACTTTAAAATTCGCGCTCAATAAAAAAATCATTTTTTTGACTTGATCTTTTAATATTTATTGATTCCTAATTAGTATAAGCAAAATTACCTTCAAACTCACAATTTCAACCCTTTAAATGACTGTTGTTGGCTGCACGGTGGCGCAGTGGTTAGCGCTCCTGCCTCACAGCAAGAAGGTTCCCGGTTCAAGTCCTGGCTGGGGGACCTTTCTGTGTGGAGTTTGCATGTTCTCCCCGTGCATGCGTGGGTTTTCTCCGGGTACTCCGGCTTCCTCCCACCATCCAAAAACATGCTTCATAGGTTAATTGGTTACTCTAAATTGTCCCTGAGTGTGCATGGGTGTGTGATTGTGGCAGACTGGCGACCAGTCCAGGGGTGTACCCTGCCTTCGCCCATGAGTAGCCGGGTTAGGCTCCGGCAACCTCGTGACCCCAAAAGGGATAAAGCGGATTGGAAAATGAATGAATGAATGAATAAATGACTGTTGTGTCCAGAAAACATCCTGCCACCTCTGGGCAGGACTGGCCCTGGGCTGTATGGCGCCCTAGGTGAAAAGAGACATTGGCACCATCCTCCATCCCCCATACCACAGCCTCGGGCAACCACCACTACACATACACACGTGTTGCAGAGTCCTAAATGCAGGGGGGGTGAATTTCTAAGCAACTGAATGACCAGCAGCTTTTTCACTGTAAATTTGCAACTATGAGTCTTCCCCTTAAATTGACTTTGAATATGTGTTCCTGCATCTTTAGTCTTTTCATGTGTGTTAGGGCTAAACTTTGTTTGGCCTTTTTTAAAACTAAGGACTCAAATGAGTTGGCATTTTTTTAAATCACACCTAAGTCAAATTGTCCTCATTCATTCGTTCTTTTGAGCTGCAGTAAACCTCTAGGAGAAACCAAATGTTCAAAGGTGTTATTTTTGCTATTTTTTTACATTATTGAAAACTCCGAGCAGAAGGAGAAGAGAGAATGACCACCACACCACAGATCAAATATTATCAACACCTGAAGATTTTTAAGATTGTCTAAACTTTGGCATAAATTGACTGCTTTTGGCACAATTTGAACACGCATGGCTAAATCCATTTTATTCATATTTTGCTTCCAGGCAGATTTTATTGTGATGTATTCATGGCCTGCAGTCACAATAATGTAAGGTGATCTTAAAAAACTGTTTTCCAGGATTTCTGTACTGCAGGGTTCCCTTAGCAAAAAGTAGTCAACTTTAGTGTACTTCAAATATACTTAGTCCAGAGTAAAAGTGAGGCAGTATACTTGAAGTTTACTTCCTATTTACTATCTAAATATTTTAAACTTATAATGTTTTAATTTAGTATTGAAGTTAGTTTAGTTTAGTAAGTATACTTCCAACACTGCATGTACATGGTCTATGTGCTATACTAATACTCATGTATACATGGTAAGCGTGTTGTTTTTCTGTAGATTAATAATTTGATGATCTGAACCACAGTCCCATCTGGATTGTTCTAAAATGTGCAGCTGACAAAAAAAGAAAGAAACTGAAGGTGAGGAGAAAAGGGGAACTTGCCACTTTTAACAACATATAAATGATTTGTTGGTGATATTCCTAAATAAAATTAATATTAATATACTTTTGCCTGTTTCCTTCCTTAAACCATTTACTATATTTTATATAATTTTTTAAAGAAAAAAAATCATATAATTTACTAAACCAAATGATTTTTGTCCCTCTGCTCTTATTTGTTCTACTATAATATTTGATAATTTAGTTGTAGATTATAGGTTTTCCTCAATGTTTATCCCTCAAAGTTAAAGCTTTTATTTTGAAAGAAGTCGGAAACGTTTCTTTTAGGAAGCGGAAGTCGTAATGTTTACAAATGAGGTAACAGCCAGCAAGCTAACAGGCAGGTGAGCTATGTTTTCCTGGTGTAACGCAGCTCTTACAAGTAGTATTCGGACTGAAATCAAAGCGTTAAATCTTGTAACTGCGGGTGTTCTCGTTTCGAATTTCATCCCGCCGTCAGCCACTCTCAGACGGACTCCTCTGCCCGGAACCACCAGGGAGAGAAGGCGCTTCTCTGGAGGCAAACAAATGCCCAGAAAGGAGGTAACGGATATCTTGTTTTCAGATTCAGTGGTTTTATGTCTGAAATATAACACGAATTGTATACAATAAAACTGTAACGAATGAGAGACATTTAAACTCATGCAGATTTAATAAACAATGTGAAGATTTTAGGATTCAGATCAGGTTTCTCTTTAAAATCCTTTTTAAAAAATTAAAAAGATGTCTTTCGAAACAAATCAGAAAAGCTTTTCTAATGTCTGAAGCTTTTCTAATATCTGAAAAAAAACATTGAAAGAAAACAGATTTTACAAATCGACCATAAAAACTTTAATCAGTCGATCATGGGTTGCAGGAAGGATATGCTCTACCAGAAGCACGCCAACATCCTGGTTTGTTGACATACTCTGTTTTCAAACAGGTGAAAGGAAAGCCGGTGGCGGCTGGAAGCGCAGCAGCTCAGACGCCAGCTGCAGGTCCAGTTACTGAGGACAAAAGTGGAGCCGTCACTGTGAGCGTGCACGCGAAGCCCGGCTCCAAGCAGAGCGCCATCACAGGTGGGTATCAGGATGCATCATGTGCATGACAGTGTCCATCAAACTACAACAGGCATTCCTCTGCTGCTCTGACAGATGTCTCTGCAGAGGCTGTGGGAGTCTCCATTGCAGCTCCACCTACAGACGGAGAAGCAAATACAGAACTCATCCGGTACCTGGCAGAAGTTCTGGACCTCAAGAAGAGCCAGATATCTCTCAGCAAGGTTCTTAGACCCATAAACATTGTACTGTGGTCTGAAAATAGTTAATATTTATGTGGCTGCAACTTGCAGTTTCACTCCATCTGTCTCATCATATTTCAGTTTTCTACATTTTAACATCTCCTGAAGTTTTATGAGTAAAATTGTGTCACTACTGATGTCCGTCTTTTCACTTACCGGCCTTTCCTTTATGTTTGCCGTCTCTCTTCAGGGCTCCAGATCCAGAGACAAACTCATCAGAGTGGACTCCTCGCTCAGTAGGGAGGAGGTGCTTAGGAGGCTCCAGGAGGCTGTTAGCTAATCGAGGGAGAGCAGCTAGACTTATGTCCTCCATCTGTCAGGTCCAATTATTGAGAACACAAACCTGAACTTTAAATGTTTTGTAAATAAACAGCTTTTTTTTTATTAAACTGGTTCTTAAGTTCTTTATTATTTTTGTCCCATTCCACCTTCAGATCAATTCCCAAGTTTAAAATCCAAATATTTGGGCAGTTTTCTGGTTTAAAGCCTCCTCCTTTGACTCTTGGGCTGCAGTGTGAATGTGATCTGCCTGCAAGCCCAATTGTTTTTAGATGAATGTGATGAAACTTTATTTTGATTAATTTTTGTCTAAAGCTGGGATGGGCAACTCCAGACCTCGAGGGCCACATTCCTGCATGTTTCCAACATTCCATGCTCTGGCATGTTCTAATGGGCTGGACACACCTGAACCAGGTAATCAGACTGAGTAGGGCTTGGACATCTGGGGCTTGGATATATCACCATGCAATCCATGGTGAAATCCACCATGCAAAAGGTTTTCTGGAAAATTAACATAAAATGTGCGATGATTATTCATACACTGATCCACTGGTTTTTGCTTTGTGAGTTGAGGGTTCTTAGCGGTTCTGAACGGCTCTGACGTATGTTCCTGCTCAAATTCCACACTTTGGTTCTCCCCTGAACCGCAGCAGTAAAAGTGAAACAGACTCCTGGCAGCATTAACCTGAACATCTCTTCATTTTAAACACCGACATCATGCAGCGTGACACGCGGTAACAGCTTACAGTAATAACTCCTATACAAACATACAGGATCTACACATGTGCCTCCATACTGATGGATGATGTACAATTTCAGAATTTCAACAAAAAAAAGGACACTTTAGTGGAGCAGCTTACAGTTTGCACCCTCTGGGAGTTGCCATGGAAACGTATACCTTAGGAGGGTCAAACTTGAAGGATCAAAGTCAGATTCTGATCAGAATATAAAGAACAGGTATCCAATATTGGGGTCAATGTACATTTGCAAATAATTGGGTAAAATCTATGCACTTCTTTTTAGTTACCTCACTCAAATTTTTTATTTAATGACTGAAATTAATCTTACAGAAGACACTTTCTGACTTGTAATCCTGTTCTCACTCAGCAGCTCTACGGGCTGTGAGTCACAGATCTTGGCGGTATTGCACGTTAAAAAACATCTTTGGTGTTACCTTCAAGTTGTGTTTCCATAGCAACAACCTCCAGGTCACATGGAGCCTTCATAACCGTCTCGTGGCTGAAACCAGGTGTCATTTCTAGCTAAGCTCTGGGACTTGGAGCTGTTATTTTGGATGACGGGTCCCTTCAGAGGCGCACAGAGCTTCTGAACACGTAGGATCCAGCTCAGATGTCCTCTGCTCAGGTTCAGACTGCGGATCAGAACGTGACGTTCAATTTTTGGTCTTAAAAGCTCTGAGTTACTGTACTGGCTGCATCACGGCGCTCCACTGCTGGTCACCAGCGAACGAGCAGTCATCAATACAGACTTGAACAGGTGAGGCAGAGGAGGCCTGATCTGGACGTAGAATAGACACACATAACGGCACAGAGAAACCCCACCCCCATCAGCACACTCCACCCACTTGTAATTGCACAACGTCGTCCGGGCCTTTTTGTAAAGCAGAGTTGCTGCTAGGTCAGAGAAACCTAAAGATCTGCTGTCACATTTGGAAGAGGAAAGAAAGCAGCAAATAAAGACAATGAGGCACCTTCACCTTCAAAACAGATTGTCAGGTCTTACAAAACACACAACTATGCTTCAGGATTTCTGGAAACATCAGTTTTTTTTTCTCATCTGTGCAAAGAAAACAACAGGTCCAGTTCTGTTTGGTCTCCTTGTTTCTGAATGCGATCCGAGGCTCCACTGTGGCTTTCGGTCCAGAAGGCCTCATCCTCAGCTCCTCTTCAAAGAAAACTCGAACCTTCCTTTGAAACGCTCCAGAAGATGTCATGTTTCACTTTTAGTTTGGTCAAAAAGATGTCTCTAATCGCTTCAGATAATTCCATCTGTAAAAATCCTGCCAACCTGAAGTCCTGCAGATCATTTAAAACCCTTCTCTTGAACATGATTTCAGTCGGTTCTGATGTGCTTCATTCATTCAGGAAATATGAAAAAAATATTCAAATTCAGCGAGGATCTTTGATGTTTTACAGCAGATCTTTTTCTACACAACTTTCTGAAAACGGTGGTGTAAAAAATGTTGTTTTTAATTCCAGAACCAGACTGAGGTTCTGCTCAGGGTGAATCATTAGGGAGAACCTGGAACTGCTACACTTGTGTTTTAGAATCAATCAACAGATAAACAGCAACTTTCATTTTTGGAAATGCTAATAGAAACTGAAGCTTTTTGCCTTTGAAAAAACTGTAGTTGAATAAACTTTTTTTTTACTGACTTGAATATATAATTTTATCTTAATAGCATTTGTATGAAAATAAACTGGTTGCCACAAATCTGAATAAAGGTAAGTAAATTCTGTTGAGTATTTATGGGGTTTCTTTAAAAACATTGGAAAACATTTTAAAGAATTTTATTGTTTAACAGGTTTGTTAGCAGATTTTTGTAGTCATTTTGTGTTGCTGTGTCTGCTGCTTTTCATTGAGGATCAGTATGTTTGTTTGTGTATTTGCAGTTGTTTTCTTCCCCTTTGTTTGTTTATCTTTCCAGCCTTTTTGTTTCTTTGTTTTTCTATTTGTTGTTATTTTTGTTAGCTTTTTTCTGTTGAACATGTTTTGTTTGTTTTTCTAAGGTTTTTCTTCTGAATTGATCTCTAATTTGTTATTTTTGTGCAGCTCAGAATATATCAACCTCTTTGTTGTTATTGGAATTTCTGTTTCTGTTTCTTTCTGAGTTTTCGTCAGTTTATTTAATTTAAATCAGATTTTCTTTTCTAACTGTGAGCGAGCAGCAGATTTCATTCACAGACAGAACCGGTAGTTGATCTTTTGGTTAATCCTCTGCCTCAATCTGAGCAAATGAGTTATGGATAAATATATTTAATATTAGGATTAGTTAAATACATTTTTATTCAGTGTTTTTGATTATTTGAGTTTAAAAAAAGAGTTTTTCCACTCATCAGGTTTGGTGTTTGTGTAACATTTGTGTGTAAAATATTTATTTTTGGATTAAATGTGGACATTGTTTGTCAATGAACGCTAAACAATATTAGATATTTTTGTAGCTGATAGTTAGTTTAGATCCTACAAACCCTCAGACAGGATTCTTTCCATCTTCAGAGACCATCTCCGCCTGAAGTTGAGGAAGAGAAGAACCACCTCGCTGTCTCACTGGAGGCAGCCATGAAGAAAGAAATCCACCATGCAAAGAAGATATATTGGTGGTCCAGTTGGGGGTGTAAGACCAGGCTTACATGCACATACGTTAGTCTTAGGACGAAGATTGGTGGGGGTTATTCGATGAAGATGTCTTCAGTGGGACAGGAGTATCCAATGTGCTCCTTGTAATACTGCCGAAAAGCTCTCCTGAAAAAACCAAAGACATTTGTTGTTACTGTTGACAGAAACTCACGCTCTGTAAGAATATTCCATCTGTACGTCTTTGTGCTTTTACTGTTTGAGATTTTACACTGAGAAAATGATGATGAGTCAACATTTCTGCTGATTCTTCGATTTTGATTGGAAATGTAAAAGTTGTGAATTACACAACGCCACTGAACGCACCAGATCTTTAGAATTCAGCTCCGTCTTTTCTAAAACTGTAACTTAAAAAAAAAGTACTGAGAGAAAAACACTGAAATCGGAAGACAAAGTCAAAACGTGGTAACCTTAATTCTTCAAATGTTAAAATTGAAAATACTAAGACATTTCAGTGCAATTGAATTTTGGGGGAAAATGAGCGTAAAAAACACAAAAATGTTCCAAAAGTCTTAAATTGATGAAATGCAAACTTATAAAGGTGAGAAAATACAGAAATTAGCTAAAGACAGTATAATACTGATAAAAGAAGCTAGACCAGGCTCAAATGCTTGCTGGAAGTCCACTTCCTTAATAGAAGTCTATTGGATTCTGAGCCAGCTGGTACTTCCTGTTTGGAACGTGGGGGAGGGGGAGGGGGGTCACTCAGTCTAGTTTTTATATGCAGTCAATGGTCTGGACCCACTTTGGCTTCCATACCAGTGAGGACTATCATAGTTGGGTTAAGTCAGGAAGCCACCTCTGACAGCTTAGTTTCTAGAACCAGTTTTGACAGAGTCTTATGTTGGTGGTGGTGTGTGTGTGGGGGGGGTCTTACCCCACAGCCTCAGCCAGGGACTGTAAGGACGAGTCTGACATGAGGACATGGCAGGCGAAGCGCTGATGGTCCGGGTGTTTGGTTATGAACCCAAAATACCTGCAGCCACATTGACATTAACAGACATCCTGGTTAAACTGACTCTGAAAACAGAAAACTCAATGACTTCTTTCATAAAGACGGGAGTTTGTGCTGCAGGACTCACCTGTTGTGTTTCGGGTGGCAGCCGCAGAATGAGATATTCTTCAGCTGGAAAAAATGGAAACACTGGTCTCCCTGATGGACAAAAAGGAACAATTTTAACTATAACTCTGATCAAGAAGTAGTGTTGCAAAGAATAATATCAAAAACTAGTGCTTTTGCTGAACAAAAAAGAGCTCTTAAAAAGCCAGTTTTGTCTGTTTTTGTGCTTTTGTTATCCAAAAAAGGGATTGTTCAGGATCTTAAACTATTGTTGTAGTTAATCTTCATTTTAGTTTGGTTTAAGTTACAGAGGTAACCAGAGCACAGGAGGTGCTCAGAAAAACCGGTACTCTGTTAAACTCTACCAACTTGATTTTAGTTTTTGTTTAGAGGTTTTTTTTTTTTTAAACTTGTCCTGTCCAACACCTGAGCAAACAGATATGAACTGAGAGCCTCTTGTCGGTCAGGTTTTACCATTGCAATTGTGGGTTATAAATCTTCTGACACACAAGGTGTATATTTGTATAAACCCCTGTTGGCTCCAAGAGTCTTTACATACAAACTTGTCAACATCTACACAATGCAACTACCAGTTGTGGTCGTACCCGGTGAGCAGACTGGCACTGGTCCTCCACACTCATCTTCACACCTTTCACGCTGAGCTCCAGCACACAGGCAGAGGGAGACTGGCCGGCTGACCGCCTGTTACACGCTACCTGTTGACACACAAAACAGGTGGTTAGATCAGTGCACCTGAGGGGGCGGGGCAGCACTGCAACACAGCTGCTTTAGGAAGAAACTGTAAGTGTGACTTAAAGTTGCTAAAACATTCCTATACGCTTGTTCTTTGTCAGAAACGGACCAAATCCCAAAGCGGAATCTGTGATTTCTGTTTTCTCGGCAGGTCTGGGATCCATTTTGCTTCTGCTCCTTGTAATGTGAGACGAAATCTTCTATAATGACAAAACTTCAGACAGAATCCAATAGATAGAATGCTTCAAAAGTTACGGAGCCCTGGGTATTACTTAAAAACATAATAAAAAATTGTTACCTCAAATCAGCATTTTGTGAGCACAAATTGTTATTTTGTGGCCACAAATTAGCATTTTATTAGCATTTTGTGCAAACTAGTTAGCATTTTTTGCTCACAAGTCAGTATTTTGTTCGCACAAGTTAGCACTAGTAATAGATGCCTCCTAATTTGTGCACAAAAGATGCTAACTTGTGCACACAAAATAGTCATTGTGAACATAAAATGCTAATTTGCGCCCACAATATAATAATTAATGCCCACAAAATATACTAATTGTGCACAAAATGCAAATTTGTGTGCACAAAGTACCACTGTGTGAACAAAAAAAACTAAAAAAAATTGCTGTTTGTGTCAATATTAGAACATGGTGTGCACTAAATGTACTAATTGTATCTTGTTTTTGCTAATTAGTGCGCATCAATGCAACTTTGTGTGTACAAAATACAAATTTGTGAAGACAAAATGTTAACTTGTGGAGAAAATACCAACTTCTGTGCAAAAAAATGTTAATTTGTGACTAAAAATAATAGTATTTTTGTATGCACAAAATTCTGATTTAAGGGAACTTTTTTTATGTCATTTCCAGGGCTCCGTAAGAAGTAAATAAGAAAGATGTGTCAATTTTTACAAATAAATATATGATTTTCACAGTTCAGACAATTTTTTTTAAATAAATAAGACATAGCTATTAAGGTTAATGCACTCACCCTTTTGCCAGTTTCCCTTCAAATGTCATTATTTTTTGGTTGAAAGTAAAAATCATTGAGGAAGCCTAATTTTTCTTTGACAAGACAATTTTTATGATTGAAAATTTGTTTTTGAGCACATAGTAAACTGATTAAAGTCTAAAGTTTTTTCTATTTTTTCCTTTTGTGTTTTCTGTGTTTTCCAGGCAGCATCTGTACCTTCCGCATGGCTGCACACAGGACGTCATTTCCTGTGTGAATGGGGACTTGGACGGAACCCAGAAACCTCGCCACAAACCGTTCCGACCATCCGTCTTTCCGGGCTGAGAAACCGCAGAAGAACAGTGTGAGATGAGCGATGTGATGAGGAACGAGCGAGTGTGTGTGGATGTGATGCTGGATACCATAGTTCTGGTCTTTGGGAACCTGGACCGCATAGAAGCCTGGGAAGATGCCGCTGGCCCCCGTCCTCATGTTGTACCCCTGACACCAAAGATCCTCAGACTGGTTCAGAATCAGAACCGGGTCGTCCGTCTCCAGCTGCAGCTCATCTGCGTGACGAGGGACGAACCTGGAAACAGGCCCGTCACGACGAGTCAGTGTGTTTGCTTGTGCGTGTTATCGAGTGCATGAATGTGTTCTGACCTGTAGGCGGCCCGGTGGCTCTGCTGCCTCTCCACTCCGTCCAGAACACATGAGAACATACCGAAGGAGCTAGCACCTGAGTAAAGCCGCGGTAATGTTAATCACAGCCTTCAGCTTCACACTTCAGACAATCAAACTCATCCAGATAAAACAGAAGAAACAAAAGAAACAACAAGTGTAGGAGCGTTTGGGGCAGAAGAACAACAATGGCCCTCCAGGTCTGGAGGTGGAAATCCCTGCTCCAAAATGGAGAACGCCGACATGAGCAGTTTTAGTTTTCATCCTTTCTGTAGAGAACATTTGAGCAGCACTGCCAGCTTTTCATATGAATGCAATTTTACCTCAGAAAATTCAATCCCTGAAACAGTCTTCAGAGCAAACAAACAAACAAGACAGCAAAGTTTTAGGATGTTGTGAGGTCCAAAAATGGGCTCCATTTGCAGGATGTAGATGAGAGTGATGCGACCTGCTCTGAAGTCCCCACCTGTGGCGCTGTAAGGGCTGCTGCTGTTGGCAAACAGGTTCACGAACTTCCTGCTTCTTGGGGTGCAGACTCCTCCTCCTTTGGAGTGATCTTCCTCTGACGTGGAGGATGCCACCTTAGACTGCTTGCAGAATCTCCCCACGACTTCCCTCCTCCTCTTAACCTCTTCCTCCCTTCTTCTCTTCAAGTCTTCCTCTCTCCTCTTCTTAGCCTCTACCTCTTCCTTTTTCCTCTTCACCTCCTCTTTCTGTTTCTCTGCAAAAAAACACAAAAAATAACAAAAATGCAGATGTTTGAGCTGAGGGGTTCCTCAAGGTTCAGTGTTGGGTTTCTTGATTGTTTCACTCATATACTAACGAAGTTTTAAGTGACTTTAGATCGAGAAACTCCCTTTTATGGAAGGAATCCTCCAGCAGAACCAAACTCAGAACGAGATTTTAAAATGTAGTTGTGTCCTGTAGCAGTCCTGGACTGTAAGGACCAGATTGTTTTTACAAGTCTTTCTAACTGCACATTTGAGCAAAACGTTTGGGCCCCCACCCACTTTCTCATAACCTCAACAAAATCTGCACACACATAGTACGCACATAGTACGCACCCAGTAAAGATGAACTTTGGTCATAAGAAACCCCCCCCTCCAAAAACGATGACACCACTGCCAAAAAATTAATGGGGCAAAAATCTCCCTTGGAGCTCAAAAAAAAAAAAAAGGTTCAAAATCCCCCCCAAAAAAACAAAATACATGTGTCGGCGATATCCCAATGAAGTTGTAATATTACTATGGGATGGCCACAGGTTCTATGGTTTGGCGGCAACTTTGTGGTAATTTTAACATGTTCCTACAATGTGGGAAAAGAAAACTTTAGTTCAAGTGAACTTCACAAAATTTCACACACACGCCATCAGGTTAAGTCTACAGCCACAACTAAGTTTTATTTACCTTTGACCTCAGGAAGAGGCTGCCATCTATTTTTTTTTTATGTTTAAATAATCACCTTTAGTACCTTATACAAATGAAAACTCCTCCTAGGGATCTCCTAACTCCTGAAACATCGTTAACAGAAAATCCTCCATTCTCCATTGTATTTTTCACACTATCTTTTATCTGTGCTTTCTGTTCTTGTGTGTAGTTTCTGCCTCTTTTATTGCTTCTATTAACACTGATCTGCCCAGAAAAGCTGCAGATGGAAATTACCCTGTGACTAAAATCTGGCATATTTGCATTTGGTTTTAATGCTTATTGATGTGCAATGTTCCTTTCTCATTTAATAAATGTTCAACGAGGACAACAGAAGACAACTAGATGTATAGCATTACCTACGATAATGCAAGTGTGAATGCTGTAAGCTGAATTTGGCTGCTGAATATGCTAGTGCTGATAGCTGAAAACGCTGAAGCTGAAAGTTTGCTGAAATTTTAGCTAAATTCCAAATTAGACAAAGAAACTGGCAAACTGGCAAATTTAGCTAAAACAGTTGCATAATGCTAAAATATTAGCTAAACTCCAAATTAGCTTAAATAACTGAAAAACTGTCAAATTTAGCCACAACAGCTAGTATAATGCTAAAATATTAGCTATAGTAATAATAAAGGAATAAAAAAAACACACACACACACACTAAGGAGACAAATATGAGACCACTGAAAATTCTGATACATGATAAAACAGACACAGTAGAAACTGCAGTTATAACATTTCTATATAAAGATGAAGAAGACAGCAGACAGAAGAAAATAATAAAAACAAATTTTATCCCATTTTACTGCAGGCGACCAAGTAAAGAGAAGCACTTTTTTGAAAAAAGTCATTTTTGGCCTCTTTAAGTTGCAAAATACAAAACTGCAAAGATCCACTAAAACCAGGGACTGGACTGAGAAAGGAAAAAGTTCATCAAAAGCTCTGGAGAACCACGGATCTGGACCAGAATTGGAAAACATAATAAACTTTCAAAAACTGTGTGGGATTGAGTTAATATTTTCAAGTCCAGTTCAAGATTTTTTTCATTCAAAAGCAGAAAACGAACCCCTGCCTCATGTCAGACTCTTACCTTGCTTCCTTGCTTCCTCGCTCCTCTTCCTCTCTACCTCGTACTCTGGGTCTTCCTCCTCATTGGCTGACTGGTACACAGTCTCAGCATCACTGTCTTCATTCTTGAGTGTGCAGTCCCTCAGGCTGACGAGCTCGAGCTGAGCGCACTCGTCCACCACCAGCGTGTACTTGATGGAGTCATAGCAGAGCCCGGCAGCAGCCTCCGTCCAAACCTCAGCACGCTTCCCAGCACCGCCTCCCTCCAACTTGCAGCGCGGCGTGGTTCCGTCCTCTGCTGCAAAGCTGCGGGTCGGACCGTTTTGCAGGCATGGAGTCGGATCTCCCTCTCCATCCTCCTCGCTGATGTCCGGGTTGGTGATGTGGGACAGAGGGGGCTGCAGTGGTCCAGGAGGGGGGCCCTCTGTGTCCGAGCTCAGAGACATTCTGTTGGATCCCCCCTCACTGCTGGACCGAGACAGCACAGGGGGGTCCTGGGTCCTGTCATGGTTTTGGCCTAAGAACACAAAGAGATGTTGATTTAGTGAAAACATAAAACCAGTTTACAAAAACTGGAGACAAATTAACATTTAAGTCCCACTTTGGTCATCTTTTGATCTATCTTAAAAGCGTTTCCAGTGGTCTTTCAATTATGATTCTGCCGTTTTTAGAGAAAATCAAAAAACTGTCTCAGTTTCTACTTTCTGTAGACCAGCAGGAGTTCATTAGAAATTCCCCTTTGAGTTGTGGGTGGGACTTACCATCCCTCTTACCATCACCCATAACTGAGAGCTTCTTTGTTTACACGCTCTCCCGCTAGCTTACAGTCACTCACATACCCAAGCTAACGTTACTGATGCATAAAAATCGGCGAGCAACTTTAGACCTATTCAGCCGTACAGTTTTCATCCAGATTCCAGCTCAGACGTGGAAAATGAAGACGTACATGGATCTCTTTGTCTGCAAGTGGATGCATCAGAATGGAGCGGAGCAGAAAGTGTATTATCTAAGTCACAAGTACAGTCTTTTGTCTTTTGTCAAATAATTTGAATTAAGAAATACTGTGTTTCTAAGTATAAGTTGCATTTTTTTTGCATTGTTCGACTTATACTCAGGGGCAACTTATTTGTGATTTTTTAAAAATAGGCTCATGTGTTCATTGTTATCCCACGGACAACCGCTAGAGGGCACTGTAGGTGTCTGCCTCAGTATTTACTGCTGACAGCAACAGCGAAGAAGAAGTGACCGGCCTTTGCAGAGTGACAATGAATTCAACCGATATAGTGATTTAAAGTTATATAAAGATTTTAGTTGACGTGTTAGTATGTTCTTTATTTATCTGAATAAATGTTATATATTTTGCGCTAATAAATATCTCAAGAAGCTAAGTACGTTTATGAAAATGAAGCGTGTATCTATTCAGTCTGTTATTCTTTTCTGTTCTCTTATTATGATTTGCTTTGTAGATTAAACTCATTCTTGGTTCTGTATTTTGTAAAATAAATTTCTCCCAAAGATGCGACTTATACTCCAGTAACACTTACTGTTTTTTTTTTCTTATTTTTTTTTTCTTGCTACAACTTATACTCCAGAGTGCCCAATAGTTTAAAAATATGGCACTCAGAAATTCTATTTTGAGATTCATTTTGCTTTTACATTTTTCTGTGAGAGACATGTTTGATGTTGCACGGACTCTACCTTGGTCCTGGTTCTTATCCTGCTTTCTCTGGGTCACAGGTGTGCGTGGGACCACCATGGACGGCAGGTAAGCCTCCTTATTGGTCAGTTTGTTGTTGGGCTTGACGCCTCCTTTGTTGCTCACTTTGGAGACTCCTCTTCCTCTCCCATCAGTGCCTCGGCCCTTCAGCGTGTTGGCCTCCCTCTGCTTCTGACTTCGGTCCTTGTCCTTGGTCCTGCTCTCCTCACACAGACGACTCCCTCTTCTGTCTGTCAATCCCTCCTTCCCTTTGAGTTCCCCCAAGTTTTTCTCTCTCATTGTGGTTGCTCCTCTTCCTGCTCCCCTGCCCGCTCCTCCTGCTGCTGCTGCTCTCCGTTGAGTCCTCGATGTGTTGGAGGTCTGTGGGGGCCCCGGGGCCGGCCGCTCTCGTGTCCGAGCTCGTGCATCTGTTGAGGGGGAAGCGGCCTGAGCGCTGGATCTGACGTTGGATCCGGCGCCAGAGGGGGGTTTTGGTGCTGGCCGGCGCTGAGCACCATGCCGGACTTTGTCCTCTGCTTTTGGCCTGACATCCGGAGGTGTTAGATCTCCTTAGAACAGAACAAAACCCAGCAGATTATGTGTTACAGCACACAGACTGATTCTGAAACAGCAATAAGAGGTTTATCCAGCCCCAATGCATCTCAGAAAAACAGATCTGTTCACGCATTTCTGCAGCCCGGCTGATCATTCAGGCTGCGACCCCGGTTTGGGAAAATGTCACTGTGGGAGGAGTTGAGTTCATACCTGTGATGAGCGGGGAGGAAGATCTGGAGTCCTTCCAGCTGTCCTTCTTCCCAAAGGAGTTGTTGTTGATGGAGTCCTGAAGATTTCATGAAACAGAGCAGCCGTCAGAGAAACCGTGAAACGCCCACCCCAACTGTAGCCATGAGTTTACCTCCAAACACAAACTGGATTATAATGAAGCAAGACAAAACCAGTTCCAAACATCACATGGGAGTAGAATGGCACAAAAATGTAGTGAGCAGAATTAGTGGGCTCTAAACAAGATGATCAGTTGATTTTTCTTACACTTTTTTTTAGAAGAAAAATAAAATAAAATAAAGTGAAACATTAAAATGATTCAGTAAACCCATATCATGTGTGGAAGAAAGAAGGAACAATACAAAGTGTACAGTGATTACTCTTTAAAAAACATTAATCTTGGTGAAGAACAGCTATTGATTTAGATATTTTAGAATTTCTGTAGTTAGTGTTTCTTTCAGTTCAATTTTTCATCAATTATCACACCAAGACATTTTATTGCCGACATTCTTTTTGTTTCTTCATCATTAATCATAATTGTCTTGTTAGTATACATTTTTGCAAATGCTAAATACTTTGCTTTATTTAAGTTTATTATTAACTTAATTAGATCAAACCAACTCTTAAGATGATTGAGTTATTTTTCAATTGCTCTTCAAAATTGTATCTTCATAAAAAATATTTGCATCATCCTGAAATAAAATTGTTTTAAACAGACTGGAACCTTCGCCAAAATGATTGATGTACAGAATGAACATAACGGCCCCAGAACCAAACCTTGAGGAACACCAAACTTTATTGGCCTTCATTTTATTTTGATTATTTCAACATCCTTTTCTCTGTTATGCAGATTACAACTAAACCAGATTAGGGCCTTTCTTCTTATTCCATACAACTGGAACTCGTGATCAAAAGTATTGTTCATGGGTTGCAGGTTTCATTCCCCGTCAGAGAAGATTTTTTTTTTATTATTCCAGCTTCAGAAAACTGACAGAGAATAAAGCTTTGACCTCAACATCCATCCTCAATCAACCATTTGATGGTCGAGCTCTCGAAGACAACCACTGAAATTCAAGCCTGACTGCTTCTGACACCAGAAGCAGTAATCCTGGTAAAAAAAAAAAAAAAAACTTTAATCCTTAAATCCCCTTCAGGTTGTCAGACCCAAAACACCTCAGGTGCTGGACCTCATAATCAAGATAACACCCACATGCCCACAAACACACAAGCATGCCGAGTGATGACATCACTGTCAGGAAGTGGCGGGAGCTTCCAGCCTCCACGTCAGAAGTAGAGTGCTGAATCACTCAGCGACATCCCAACAAGAGGCTGTGCTCTCTGTCTCATGCCCGATTGGTTACTATGGTTACGGGTGTGAAGATGAAAGCCTCCGTTTGGACCCAGCACTCCCTCATTTGTCTCCTCAGAGTCTCTCCTTCTCCAAATATCCTCTAAACCGTGCAGCATGAATCATTCACAAGCCTTTCTGGTCAGAGGGGTGTCCTTGTCTTCACCTTTTGAATGAAGGACACGCATGATGAGAGTGCTGCAGCGCTCAGCCTGACAGGAAGCAGAGTTCAGTTTAGCATCAAGTGTCCAAAATAGTTTCAGCTCTCCTTTGATTAAAAGTCTGAAGGATAACAGACTGCAGTCCAGCTCACATACCTTACCTGTGCCGCGCAGGTCAGCTCTGCTTTTGGAAATTTTAGCCAGACTACAAATTTCACAGATGTTACCATGGTTACGTCAGCAAAAATGACATCTTATTTTTGTGGGAACATCTTTATTAAAGAATCACTAATGTGCATGCTGGTTTTGAGTCCAAATTATGATCTTTTAGCAAAAACCGAATCTTAAGAAAGTAAAACAAAACAATTCTTTCAAGAAAAAATTTCCTATTTTCTGTCTTGCAAGAAAAATGACCTTTTCAAGAAAGTTTTTCAAAAGCAAAATAATCTTAGTTTAAGAAAACATTTCTTAGAGACCGGAATTTTATTTTTAAAGGATTCTTGGAAATTTAATTTTTCTTGCCACAATGGCAAGTTTTTTTTCCTTATTTAAAGAAAATATTTCAAATTTTAAGAATTTTTTATTTATTTCTAGGGAGGCCTGTTTATGCAGTGCAGTGATGTCGCTGTGAAACCGACCAATCAGAGGCGCTGCTTGTGTCCAACACAAACTTGAATAAAGC
This sequence comes from Adrianichthys oophorus, assembly GCA_036245035.1. Classification (NCBI taxonomy): domain Eukaryota; kingdom Metazoa; phylum Chordata; class Actinopteri; order Beloniformes; family Adrianichthyidae; genus Adrianichthys; species Adrianichthys oophorus. The sequence continues at coordinate 37,295,075 of BSAI01000030.1, forward strand.
ATCCAGACGTGGACTCAAAAAGCCGACAAAAGCCATCCCAAATGAACAGTAGAAAAATAGATACTATGAAAATCCAGTTTCAGATGACTTTAATCCAGAGATATCTGCTGTGTCATGTTTTAATCAGCAGTTTTCTCAGCATGAAAACAGGATCGAGTTCTTCGTGCATTTGTGTCTGTCAGCAATCGGCTGCCTGCCTCATGCCGGTCTGTTCCTGCAGGATCACCATCCCTCTGGACTGTGAGACAGGTGTGACCGTGGACGTCTGGATCTGGAGCCATGATTGACTCACAAACCTGTGTTTAAAGTCGAGCAGCCTGAACCATCTCAGCACCTGTAGGCCTCAGAGGGAAACTACAGGCGCCATCTGAAGAGGTCAGGGAGCAGAGAAGGACTGGAAACACACGCCTGAAGCCTCATATCACAGAGGGATTCAAACCACAGACATTCATGCTGAAAACATTTCCCGTGTATGGAACAACCAAAGTACCAAAAAAAAAGAACTAGAAGCCAAAACAAAAAATAAATTACAAATTTCAAAATGACTTTTTTTTTTAGTTCTCAATTCTTTCATTTTTATTCTGGTTTGCATTTTTCTCTATTGGCTTCACTTTGACCTTTTTAAAGCTAAACACGAGTTTAGATAGAGTTTTGATTGCTCTTTGTTCATTGTCTTAAAAAGCAGGACAAAGAGTGTAACATCCTCAAAGGAAACCGTCTTAAGAAAACCTTTTTCCAATGAAAAAGGATGAACATGGTTTTAGATTTACTTGTAGTTCCTGGAAATAGAATGCTTCATTGATCATGTCATTTACATAATAATGTTCTAAAAAGTGCATCTGAATACAATTGTTAAAAAATTTTTAAAAATTCAAGTTAAAATCTGACACTTCCATGGTTTTAGGCTCTCAACTTCCCTTTGTGGTTTGCACAAAGCAGCTCTACCTACATAAGGCACACTGCTTCCTGTAAAATCAGCTCATTTTTGTTTTTTTCGCAACAAGTTTGACAAGGAACAAGTTTCCTGAGGCACATCTGTGCATTTTTAACCCTTTCAGAGTAAAAACATCAGGAAATTTGTTTCCAACCTGATCTTTGAGGGTTTTTTGGGACAAAAAGTCTCATAGATTTTGTTGAACCTCACTAAAACCAACAATAATAAAAGATTAGGGGTGAAAGGATGAATCAACTTCATTGATGAAAGGATTTATGCTCCCACGATCCAATCAGATCGATCTGTCTGAGGCAAGTTGTGAATCAAATCAACCAAAGCTAATATAAAATCGTTTCAAAATGAAGTAAATTGATTCAGTTGGAAAATATCATTTGGATTGAGACGTGTTGGACAACACACACGTAATGCAGCAAAAACTGATCAACCATCATTCCAGTCCGATGTGTGGAAACCCTTTGACCATACAGTGTGCTAGAATGTTCTAATAATGTTCCCTTTGGATTGTTTTGATGTGGAAAAACAACGGTGGGCTGAACTTTATCAAACTAAAATGTATGAATGGATTTGACAGTAATTCTTGTTTACTTGTTTGTTTGTTTGTACACATATTTAATTTACACTTGATTATTTAAAAGAAATACAAGGAACCTGGAAAACTTCACCTTCACTGTTCAGTCCCAGGTGTTGAAGTTTCGATAAAGAAGTCTTGGATCCATTTTAGGTCAGAGAATCAGATTCTTTAAAATGACCCAAGATCGACTATGAATCATTTCGGTAACCACAAATTATGACATGAACCGAATGGTTAAAATGAACCGTTACACACTGAATATGAGCATAAATCACGGCAGCTTTCAGAGTCTATATTTAGATGCTTTGGCTGCAGATGCTGCTTTCTAGCTTCATGTTTTTACTCTCAGGATTGTTCAGGTCATCAGCGTGGCAGGTCGGGTTGTTTTTTTTTTCCTGGGGGGGGGGCAACTTTAGAAAACAAACAGGAAGCTGAATTGACCCCCCCAACCTCATCACACTAAGAGTCTGCTGTCTCATCCTACTGCGGATGCTCTCAGGACTTGCACAGAAACCCAGAGTCGGCCTTTCTGGAGCGGACCCGCCCATGATGAGAACCATGACCTGCTGATCCCCCCCCCAGGACTCCTGCACCCCCACCTACCTGTGTGCCAGCTTGGGGCAGCTGTGGGAACAGAGCCAGGCTGGTGGGTCTTTTCGGTCGATATTTGTCCATGACGGCTCAGGTTGACCCCCTCCTGACAAGCAACAGCTCCCTCCCCCCCTCCTTCTTCTTCCTCCTCCTCCTCTTCTTCTTCTTGGCCTCCTTTATTAAGCCAGCATCGGCGCTCCTCGGGTCGGACGGGCCTCACCCATTCTCCTCATCCTCCCTCTCTTCCTCTTTTCCTTCCTCTCAGTCCTCCCAGCATTGACCAGCTCTGGGCTCCGGGCACGCCCCCTTCCACTTCCTCTCCGCCTGACGATTGGCTGAACACAGTGTCACATCAGCATCATCATCTTCAGCATCATCTCTCTGGGAGGAGCAGAGAGAGGAGCAAACAGGAGAAAGAGGAGGAGGTGGGTGGGGCTGAGTGGTGATGGAGGGAACGGGGACTGAAAGGCGAGGAGAAGGAGATGCAGGGAGAGGAGAGGGAGGGGGCTACCAGGGACAGCCAATGAGAACACAGCATGACATCATCAGCTGATCTGCCTGCGGCGTCTTCTGACTGGAAGATGATCAACACTGAAAGCAGATCAGACAAACAGCCAGAAAAAAACAGTCAGCAAATCAGTGCGGGGAGATCAGAGAGAAAGGAGTCGCTGGAAAACAGTCCACAAAACATCAACAGCCAGTCAGTCAACAGTCACATCAATTCAGTAAAAAAAAAAAAACTTCTCCAATTCAGGGATCAGATTTAAAAACGTTTCTGCTTCAATTAAAACATGTTTTTCATTTTGACATTTAATATAAGTTAACATTTTAGAATATATGACTATTAGTATAAAAATATTTGATAAAAATGAATGATGATACAACAACTGCGTTTACTTTGAAATAAAGATGAACAAAATTACACCCAATGAAAAGGAACCATAAAGTAGGAAAAGAAGCCTAAAAAAATCATACAGTAACACAAGCAGCCAGTAAACAGGCACCACTAGTGTGAATAAGTTGGACTGATGTAAAGAGAAACAACAGGCGTGCAGGAACATTCAGCAAATCTGAAAGATCCATCATCAAAATCAAAGAAACTCCACCAAACTAAACAGAAATGAAAATGAAAGAATTACCGCTGTGATGCAGCAGAGTTTAAGTCTCCAACATAAACCAAATACACAACCAAAACAACATTCAACTACATTTGTACCATTTTAAATGTAGAAATTAGTGCTGTCATGCTGTTCATTTTTTCTGTGATTAATTAATGACTTGTAACTAAACTATTTTTATTCCAACCTAATAACTGCTGTGAAAAGCCTCGTTTTAAGACTTTTTTTAATTTGTGACATTGTGGTGCAGTGAAAAAATAAAAAAAACAACTATAAAAGTGCCTTCATGAAGTTTTTATTTTATTTGAACAGACTTCAAACCTTTACATTTACACCACACAGGGGTATTCTTTTCAATCTCAGTAAAGAAAAAAAAAAACAACATGAACAAAATATCTGGTTCAGAGTGCTTTAATTTAACACATAAAAACAGCAGAAACAAACAAAACTGACCACAAACTACTTATTACAACATAAACACAAAAACCAAGTTTTACCCATTGTGTAAAAAAATAATAATTGACTGTGTAAAAGCCTTATTTATTTTTATTTTACAAACTCTATGATTGTTAAAAAAAATTTTTGAACAATCTTTGAAACCTCAATATTTACAAAAACTACAAAATAATACAAAAACATGAATCAATATAGATGTTAAGATGTCTGCATGTAAAACATATAAATGTGTTTTAACTTGAGAATCAGATGTTCATAACTTTTCATAAAGAAGAATATTTTTAAACAAGCCAGATCACTGTGTACAGTCTGTTCCAAATCATTTTGGTAATCTTTTTAAGTGTCAAACAGAGCAAATTCTTTGTTTTTCAATTAAACTCATGGATGATATTGTGTCTCAGGGCTCTTTGGATCACTGAAATCCTACTCAGACACCTGTGATCATTAGATTGCCACATGAGATCAGTTAAAGGAAAAACTACTAAAGGAGAACGTTCCACATTATCAAGCAGACCAACGTTTTTAAGCAATATGGGAAAGAAAAGGATCTCTGCTGCTCAAAAGTGTAAAATAGTTGAATTCCTCTGCGAAAGTATGAAAATCTTGGATTTTTCCTCAAAACCTAAAGTACCTCATGGTACTATTAGGAGATTAGTGTCTGATTCAGAGCACACACAGGTTGGTGCAGATAAAGGCAGAATGAGGAAGGTTTCTGCCAGACAAATACATCAGCTGCTAAAATACATCAAGGTGTAGGATCCTCCAGAGGCTGCAGTTCTACATAAACCTTCTATTGGCCCCAGAACAACACTCACAAGCAGAACCGTCTGCATTGGGCCCAGACATACATGAAGGCTCATTTTCAAACCGTCTTCTTCCCACTGCAGAGGGCCGTGCATCCCTGGATGGTCCAGATGGATGGAGTAGTGGGTGGTTGGAGGATGACCACCATGTCCCAACAAAGTTGCCATATCAGCAAGGAGGTGGAGGAGTCATGGTTTGGGCTGGAATCATGGGGAGAGAGCTGGTTGGCCCTTTAGGGTCCCTGAAGGTGTGAAAATGACCTCTGAAAAGGATGTAGAGTCCCTGGTACAAAAAAGAAGAACCGTGCTTTCTGTAACAAAATTATCTTCATACATGACAATGCAGGAATACCTCTGCATCACTGGCTGCTATGGGTATAAGAGGAGAAACTGATGGTGTGGTCCCCATCCTCCCCTGACCTCAACCCTATTGAGAACCTTTGGAGCATCCTCAAGCCAAATACATGAGGTTGGGAGGAAGTTCACATCCAAACAGCAGCTCTGGGAGGATAGTCTGACATCCTGCAAAGAAATTCAAGCAGAAACTCTCCAAAACTTCACAAGTTCAATGGATGCAAGAATTGTGAAGCTGCTACAAAATAAGGGTCCTATGTTCAAATGGAACTTGACCTATGAAGATGTATTGATTGAAATAGCTTTTGGTTTCAGTAAATATGACCTCCTAATGCAGCAAATTCAACAAATGATCATTTTCAGTTCTTTAGAATCGATCAAATGTTGTGAAACTGTTGTGCGTAATAATGTGGAAGAGAGCATTTAAAAGTTTTGACTTTTTAAAATCGCTTTGATTACACTTCTAAACTTTAGAAAATGTTCAACACAAGACAAACGATCAAGAAGTTAAAAAAAAAAAAAAGTAAAATAAGGTGGATTCTGGAGAACGGAGAATGCAAAAGGAGAAATAATAACAGATTTTTACACACACACACAAACAATTACTACAAACTCAGAATTTCATCTTAATCCATTTGGCCATTTTATTGAAAATATATTTTTACAAAACAAATAAATATCACTGCAGGAGAACAGGGCTTGTGTTACATTCAGGGGCAGTGGGATATTAAGAGTTCAGCTGTAAGAGTCCGTTTCTCAAATTATAAGAGACCGTTATTTTCCAAACCTAAAAGATGACCAGCATAACGGCAGATTTAAGAGTAAAACTGGAGAAAAGCATGACTTTTTTATACTTTTAACTAAGTAAAACCAACAAAAATATGAAGTGAATCATAATCTATAACTGAACTGAAATGGCAGGGTTTGGCATTTCGTGTCATTTCGAACTTTGCTGCATTTTTGTTCACCTATAATTGTTTTTAAATGTTTGGATTTAAAAAAAGAAAACAGGAAGAATTGCTCTGCCCTGTGTAAGCGGTCCAAAATAAAAAAATTAAGGAGAGAACATTTACACAAAATGTTGTTTGATTTAGGGATTTATTTAGGTTTTGAGTTTGTTGCTCTGAAGTCATCTATGCTGTTTTAAAACATTTTAAATAAAGTTGCATTTTGATTGATTTATGCTAAAAAATAATGAACTCCATTTCTGCAAATATTTATTTTTTTTAAACTTTTTTTTTAGTTTCCATCAACGTAAATGGAATGAAAATATTTTGTTTCCGTCTTCAGATTCTCAAAAAGTAAAACTTTTTTTTCCCTTTCGAAGCCAAAATATTGGAAACAATCCATTACAAGAAAATGATGCAAGTTTTGAAGCTGTCGCTAAAAGTAATATTTCTGCTTAAATATAAAAGGTTTTAACTTTTGCAAAACACAATTTTTTATTTTTGTGAAAGAGTAAGAAATTCATTTTAATTTCTGCACTCTGCTCAATCTGGGGCCCCCTCTAGTGGACACTTTTGAAACAACAATTCGAAAGGAAAAAAACATTCCATCTTAGAAGCCAAAATAATACAGATTTACAAATTTTTATCTACAAACTGATAAATAGAAGGAAAATAAATCACAAAAGCATATTTCAGCTGCAGCAAGGATCTACAATTAAACTGTTAATATAGTGTTTGTTTTAATGTGCTAAATGACAAAAGAGCGAGCAGACACACATACCCAGTTTATATGGACTATAAAAACATCACTGCGGCTAGCAAAAATAATCAGGACTTTCAGGACATTTACATATGAGCATATGAGAGCAGAACCATAATCAGTTTGGGCCCTACGGGTCAGAACAGCAGCTCTTTAACTCTTGCCTGTGTTTTGGTTTTTCAAGAATGTCCATCCTGTGATGGAACAGCACATGTGCCTGTTTGTGTTGTTCGTAAAAGAGATGGAGGATGACGGCTGACGCCTCCTGAGCCAGATTCAAACTGCACAAACTTTAAACGCAGCAGCTCCCCTTTGAGATGTGAAAAAAATCAGATGGAGAGCAGATGGATGAACATTCAGGGTTCTTTCTTTATAAAATATTGTTTTTAAAAGCCCACTCTGATGAAAATGTTGTTTTTAACATGTTCTTGTGGCATTTTTCAGATGACGGAGGACACGTATAAAGAAAATTAAGCTCAAACCTGCAATTCTGAGGATTTCTTTATTCAAATCATCGTCACGGTCAAGCGCCAACGGTCACGGCCAAAACTTGGAGGTGAAATTCTAATGAACTCCTGCTGCTCTGCAGAAACTATGTCTTAGAAAGAGGATCGGTTTTATTGATTTAGCCTAAAGAGCATAACACCAACAAATAGACCACTGGGAACGCTTTGAAAACAGAACAAAACAGGATCAGAGTGGGAATTTAAAACTTCTCTGTACACGTGAACTTGATGAACTTGATTGTATGTTTCGTTTCTCTTTTGTCCTGTCTGACCCCCACCGGCCCGGTTCTGTTTCTGGTTCGTCTCACCTGATCAGAGGTCCTAACATGAATGTCATTTAAATAAATGTAAAACTAAATGGGATTTGTTCGACTGTTTCAGGTTCACAGCAGCAGAAAAAGAGAAGTGGAATTTACTACGGTATTTTTCAATGTATTTATGCATTATTTTACTTTAAACTTGTTTTAGTTTAAAAATATGAATTTTGAAGCTACTGAAGAGAGCAGAGCTGAATTTAAATGTTTAAATTTAAAAAATAAAGGCGGTGAGGAGCCTTCATTTCTGCTTTGCTGTTTCATTCAATGGCGGGTAGAATGCTTTATGAAAGGAAACGGGTGAAGGTGCACGACTTGTGCTTCATCATCATCCTCACGAGAAAGACGACGTTTTCTTTTGGAGCTCAGATGCTGCAGGAATATGACTGAGGATAATTCTGGCAGCAGCTCACATCTCCATCCCTAAACAAAGATGACTTCTAGTTCCACCAGAGATGAAGAGGAGATCACCTGAGCATGAAGATCAGCAGAACCAGAACCTCCTCAGGTGATGTCCGATTTATCAGAGGTTTCACTTTAGCAGATTTCTTCTGAAGTCCGTCGTCTGTTCTGCGGCGTCCATGCGGGGGAGATTGTAGCTCCTGGGTGATGAAGGTCATCTCCACCTGCAGACGAAGCCGCCGTGATTAGCCATCATGAAAGCAGCGCTCCGTTTGGAAACAATCCATCAGTTCTGATGCTTTTCATGACCCATCAGAGGTGTGAGTTTCAGGAGAGAATCTGGAGGATCATCTGGAGCTTTACCTTACACAGATGATCAAGAATCTGACAGAATGAGGAGGTGGGAGCCTCCTTCTCTTGAACCGTTTAAAATATTTTTCTGCTCACCTGCTTTCACTGCTGCTGCCCTGATGCCTCCTCCTCCATCCTCTCCTCGTTGTCCTCCACCTCTTCCTCCATCATCTCCTCTTCCACTTCCCTCTGGTTTTCTCTGGCTGATGAAGAGCAGGCGTGTCGTGCTTTCTGCCTCTGGCTGCGCCGCTCCTTCCGCGAGCTGCTGCTCCTCCTGGGGGAGGTCTGAGTGGAAGGGCTGGGAGAAGGAGACATGGTGTGACAGGAGGAGGAGGGCGAGCTGGGTTTGGATCTGTCATGGGGGCTGTGACAGCTGAGCTGCGCAGCAGAGCCTGAGGAGGTGCAGGGACTGTGGGCGGAGACTTGGTGGCTGTGGCAGCAGTGGGCGGGGTCCTCCTTGTCCTGCGGAGCAGCTGAGGTGGAAGAGTCTGGAACGGTGCCGGCTGCTTCATCGTCTTCCGGATCTCTGTGAGGAGAGTCTGACAGAAGAAGCAGTCAGAACACGAACAGAAGCGTTTCTGTTCTCACACACCTCCCTCTATTCCTACCTGGACCGCTACTGGTCTGAGACTCGTCCGTCATCGGAGGCTCCGCCTCCTCCTGGATGGTCGGCACTGATGCCAGCAGACCTGAAACAGTGAGCAGACTGATAAACCTGCAGCTCCATCTCTGAAGAAGACTGTGTGAGAATCAAGACTAAAGAGGTTCTGCTGGATTTCTGAGAGACTTACTGAGTCCTCTATAGTGGGACAGCTGCTGGTAGACCTGCTTCATGCGCTCGATGTTCAGACGGCTGCTCTCGGCGTGGTTGACCATAGGTTTGGGGTAATCCACCCCCACCACGCAGTTGGCGGCCTTCTGCACCAATTCGGGGGCGTTCCACGGCTCGTAGATGTACCGGTTGGGGAAGTCCTTCAGGATGGGAATGTAACGCCTGCAGAGTCGTGGGGACGCGTTACCACCGCTGGGATCAATCCGATTCCATTCACAAATTCACTGTTCACAGATCCAACCTCAACTCTTACTATTACAAACATTATGTCTGAATGGACGCTATATGCAAGTATTTTTACTGGATGGATGAAAATTAAAAGAATGTATCTTTAAACACCATCATGTAAACCTTTATTTATAACAGGAGATATAAAATATATAGAGAAAAACTAAATATATTCATTCGTTTTTTAGTTGAACAAATGCTGAAAATGTTTTCCATCCTCAACGTTTAGCTGACTACAATTCCAGCAGATAAATGACAAGAAGAAAGTAAATAAAGACACAACACCTCAATTAAGATTAATGTAATGATGCCCTTTTTAAGCAAAAGTAAAAAACTTCTGTGGTTTTATGCAGAGCGGCCGGAGTTCATCAGAAATTTGCCTCCAAGCCCACCCCCCACACTTTTCCCTCATCGTGGGGAGGGCTCGGCGCAGGGAGCTTGTGGCTTGCCCAGCGTTTGCTTCTACGTCACAAATATGCTCTTCTTCCAACTGTGTTTTTTCATCTGTTCCTCGTTTGCCACAATTTGAAAAAAGAATGTCATTTAGATCTTAATTTTGTTTACGGATGCCCTCCATCATTGGAAAAAAAGGCCACAAGAACGTGTTAAAAACACCATTTTCTTTGGAGTGGGTCTTTAAACTGACAACAGTGTTTTCAACAGACATGCTTTACTTATGAATTTTTTTCATCCATGGAAAAGTAAAAAAAAATAATAAAATAAAACTCTTGTGAACTCTTTACCGCCATGCTAGCAGTCATATGCGTCGCATAATGCATGACCAGATTTTGGTAATTATTCTTTTTTTTTTATTATTTATCACAATTTTTTATTTAAACTATGAGTTTTTTTAAGAATTTAGTTTTCTCAGAAATTATTTTAGTTGATAAAAACATTTGATAGTTTTACTTTGAAAACGAGAACTTTGAAACTTTACTATGAAATCTTTTTACTTCCAGTAATAGGAGCACATTCAGGCTTATATGCTTAAAATCCAAAGGTTTTCCACATATTAAGAGCGATAATAACAGTGCCTGAAGTGTATTTTTACTGTAATCTACAGTATTTATGAAGATCGCATATCAGTAAACTCAGACGTTACAAATATTTGTGCTCAATTTTAGTATTCGTAGTGTTGCCTCTCTAAATCCTGGTTTACCTTCAACTGTTTCGCAGGATTTTTTGGTACAATATTGCATGCTTTTTTCCATATAGTGCTGTGTTCTGCGCCCTGATTGGCTGATTGGCCTTGACCTAGACCTTGTCAATCAATCAACCTCCTCCATGCTGTGTCTCTGGCACAGAATCCATTCAGTTTTCCAGATCTACATGAAAACTGGACTTCTTTTTCTACGAAGGTTTGAACTTTGAGAGTTTAAACAAAAGAGAAAAGTGTAAAAATATGTATGTCCGTCAAATACGACGTGACTTGTGAGGATACCTGATGTAGTCTCCTGACGGGTCGGTTCTCCTCCCGAAGCCCACGGGGCAGTAGCAGTGGAAGAACTGCTGGAAAAAGGCACTGCAGGACAGCCACATCCAGCTGCCGGCATTCACGCTCCAGTCTGCATCCAGCAGCAGCTCCTCAAACACCTGCAGGAACGCCGGCACCGTCAGGACAGAGCATTCCCAGCAGGGGGCGCCAGGACAACCCAAACACCTACCTTCATGCCGCTCACCCAACTGATCCACAGGTCTCCTCTGGTGAGGAAGCAGGCCACGGCGTGCCGCGCCAGATGGTGAATCCAGCCTTCCTGTCTGAGCTGTGTCATGATGGCATCAATCCAGGGGAAACCGGTCCGTCCTTCTGCCCATTTGGCCAGAGCCTCTGGGTTATGGTCCCACGGGATCTGGAGGCAAAAATACGATCAGGTCAACTGAAGGTTGACATCGGAACATCAAAATAGAGAACCGGAAGCTTTGTTTCAGCAGTGATGCTCAGCTCTTTTTTGATGTTTCTGCATAAAGTGACAGAGATGTTCCATATATTCTCCAAACTGAAGAAAAAGTAATCAAAGAAACTCTGAGGAAAAACAAAAAGGTGACGCCGTCCGACAGAGCTCACCTGGACGCAGATGGGGTTTCCTTCCATCCGGTCAAAGTTGGGGTTGTTGGTGGCAGCCGTGTAGAAGAACTCCCTCCACAAGAGCTGACCAAACAGGGACAGAGGAGGACTGCAGCGTTTCCTCAGCTGAAGAGAAACCAGAGGGAGGGAAAGGACCGCTTTCACATGAGGAGCTAAAAAATAGAATCGCGAGAGGAGCTGCTCGTCATCGGAGCAGATCGTCACCTTCATGTAGAGCTCTCTGAGGTTGTAGTACAGAACTCTGCAGGACAGGCAGCCGAAGCGCAGGTAGGGGCTGAGGCCCGTCGGACTGGCATACAGAGAGCACTTGTTGACTCGAGTGTGTTCAACACTGGCGACCCAGACCTGAGGACAAACAAGGGGAGGAGCTCCATCTTCACAATCATCTAGACTCTTCGGTCCTAGTCAAACCAAACCACACCAAATGTCCAGAGTCTGCTGATACCTTCTTATCCAGGTGTTTGCTCAGTCTGTCCAAGGCCTCGGACTCTCCCCCCCGCCACACAGCAGGTGGCAGACGCTCCGTCCTGAAACCTGGACACAATTTTACCTGCAGGTTAGTTCAGAATTTTAAGAAAAAGCAGCAGAAGTCAGTTAACTCTATTTTACAACAAACTTTTTCCCTGATGTAGCCAAAAACTGTAATACTGGAGTCCGCCTTTTATTCAGTAAAGGAGAAACTTAGGACGGATGTGTGGACATTTTAGAAAAAAGCCTGTTTGCATGAAAACACCGCTTTAGTGACAAACTCTTTATTTTTATTTTTTTGTTGTGTTGCATATCTGTTCCTTATACAGGTTTGTCATAGATTTCCATCATCCTGTCTGCATTCAGAGTTTCCTCTGATGGGGGAAATATAAAGAAGGAAGTGTGTTTTCTGCATAAGATGCTACTTGGATGTGTGAAGAAGTTTTGCCTTCAACATCAAAATCCACCATATGATCAAAATATCCCTTTTATTTTTGAACTTCAATAAGCTGTGGAACAAAATCAAATTGTCTAGACTAACAAAACTTCTTGTGCTGATTTATTAAAGATAAAATTATTTTTTTGTCATTTGAAAACCTTTGGATCAGTTCATTTAGAGTTTTTATTAAGAAGAACTTGCTCAAATACAAATCTTTTTTTGTTTTTGTCATTATTTCACACCATTTTAGCATTTAGAACATTAAAAAATTGAATTGAGTGATTTTAGAAGTTAAACTTATTCTGAAAAAAGATTTCACTCATTCAACATATTTTGAGAGATTATGTGATGAACAAATGAAAAAGGTGCAAGTGGACTGTTACTATTATAGGGGGTTAACAGTCTTATACGGGTTTCTTACTTAACTCCCATCCCGTTTCTGTTAAAACAGGAAGGTTTTGCATCACAAAGAAGTAAAACCTCGGCATCTGCAGAGGAACTATTTTCTGAAGGCAAATTTCTTTAAAATGAGGGAATCAAGCCCCCAGAAAAATCTGTCTTTCTTAAATATTCCTGTGATTGAAAGGGGCTTCGGCGATGCCGCTGCGTGTTTTTGCTGCATACCCAGCTCCTCCAGTGAAGGGATGCTGTACAGCTGGTCGTGGTCGTCTTCTATTTTCCTCTGACAACTGTCCATCTGCTGTTGGGTGATGGCAGGCAGCGGTCTCCGTGGCAACTCCAGCCTGCTGACAATGGTTTGAAAGCGCTTAAAGGTCAGAGGAGGGCTGTTGTTGTTCATTTCGATTATCCTGCAGACACAAAGAAGAAGAAAAAGTGAAGTGATGAACTTCTGTGAGAACAGCAGACTTCATTCTAAAGCTTTCTTTGAAGGCATGAATTGCTTTGTGCCGTCATGCTATTAATTTTTTGCGATTTATTAATCGTGGCCGGTAATTAATGAATCCAATTAACAAAAGGTTTCATTGTAACAATGGCTGCGAAAAGCCTAATTTTTAGAAAAAAATGTTGCTTCATCATCTGAACATAAACATGCAGGAAGAGGCGAACAGAAAGAGTGAGAGAACAGAGCGCACTCACTGCACGTGCTGCGCCAGAACTGTTACCATGACAACGTGACGCACCCCTTTTAAACAGTCCGCTTTTTGTGTAAAAAAAAAAAGTAAACTCAAAAATATAACAGGACTGAAGTTTTATTAATTTTCTCAATATTTATTTTTGTCTGTAAATGACCATGGCATGAGCAGGTCCATGTTCTTCCAGGTGTGTATTTCAGACAAACGGACGTCACGGAAGCAAAAGATTAACGCAAAAATAAAAAAAACACGTTAAAATGTCTAATTAATTAATAGCAATTAACAGGATAATTTGCCAGCCCTAGAATTGTTTGCTTTTTTCTAAAACAATAAAACAAAAGACTGAATATTGTTGTGAGCTGATGAGCAACAAATCCACATCACTGGTGTTGCTTTTCACCACCAAAACTATTTTCTTCATCAGTTCCTGCAGGCTCAGCACAAACTTTTTAGGTCATCCAGCTGAAACCACAGAAGCGATTTTACCTAGAAGTCTTCTGCATCCACCACACCGTTTCCTGTTGACTAAGTGAGCAACAGAGCGCCAAAGCGACACAACAACCAAACATGTGTACGTGCAGCAGGAAGTTCCTTTCTCCGCTACGTTTTCATGCAGTCACCAAGTTCTGACTTGGAGAAAAACGGCCCATCAAATCTGATCTGAATGAGTCCAGAAAAAAAACAATCCGACAAGTTTAAATCTTCACCGTGACACATCGAGAAACAAGTCTATTATTAAGTCTAAATTGTTTCTCTTTTATATTCTGATTCTGAAGGAAGTTTTATTTTGAAAAACATTTCTGGATTCTCTCCATCACATTCAACTCATTCTCATCTCAACCTGATGAGATGTTAGCAAAGCTGTTTTTACAGAGTCCATCCTGCTTCTGCATCAACGAGCTGGACACACGCAGCCCCCTTCCTCTGATGACACGCTTCCTCTAATGCTCCTGTGCTTATGCAACATGCATGCTCTGCGGGCCTGCGCATGGAGAAAGTCCTCTAATCTGACTCCACGCAGCCACCTGATCGCGCACATGCAAGGCGGTGTGAGCTGCAGTTACTGCAGGAGGACACTAGGACCCACATGGTTCAAGCCTCTCAGTTCTGATCTTTCAGAGCCACAAACATCTCTGTGAAGTGAAGCTACACCAAACCTTTCAGTTTTAGTGAAACACATCTTTCTCTGCACACATTTATCAACTTTACATGAACTTCAGCAGCACAGAGGGTGTATCCTTGCTGTTTCTGTAAAAGCTGGTCTCCTCTGGAGCAGACTTCCACTCTTTGTAAGGGAATTATGTGGGTCATCCGATATATTTGTTCAGCTTAGTCTGTTTAACAACCAGCTATTGCTTACACTTTTATGACTGACTTTGTGTTCTTTGCAAATACCGGTGTGAGCCCAATGAGACGGCTATGGTTGGGATATGGGGCTATAAAAATAAAATTGAAATGAATTGAATTACCAACCTTAAAAATTCACCTCAAGTATTTGGTTGAAAGCAAACCAGCTCATCCTGGTTTTGTCTGGTCATGTGATGTGCTTCTATAGTGAAATTAAGTCCTGATTTTTAACCTCTTCAGTTATGTTCACATTGAACGGGAGTAGCACAACAGAGGCATCCAGTTTTAATGTTGAGTCCATTTACAGACGCAATCAGAGGTCCTGCGGCTCGTTTTGGGCACCCAGCATGGCGGTCTGGCAGCAGTGTGTTTTGGGCGTTGTGGAGCAGCGTGGTGCATCGTCATGTTTATTTGAACTTTGGCAAAGAATTTGAATTGCGACAGATATAATTAACCTGAACTTTATGATATTTTTCTTATTTGTATGGAGACTGTAATATTTCCCCTAATTTTGTTCTTATTTTTTCCCTCCTTGGACAGTGGAGGACAGTCTTGTTGTGCTTTTATTGTGAACTAAAATCCTAACCAATGTCTCTTATGTTGTTGTTTTATCCTGTCTAGGAACCACAGACCTAAATTTGCTTTAGCTTGGATACGATGGATTTAACTTGAAAGTAGAAAAAAAAACAAAAGTTTGTAAAACTTTTGTTGTTAAAAGATTATTTTAAGTAAAAAATGCTTGAGTCTAAAACAGAACAGTTATTGCGAATCTGTCAGTAAAAAGCCACAGCAGATACTTGCTGAGTAAGCTGAATGTTTGCAGTAGAGATGCTCCACACCTGTCCAGGTTGTAAAGTGTGTGCGAGTTCCTGACGACCGTCTCCACACCGAACTCCTGGGCCATCTTGATGATGGCGCCGTCCCGCTCCTTCCCATAAGGCTCTGGGTCATACTCGAATGTCAGCCGGGTCACGTTCCACTCCTGCAGCGAAGCAGGTGAAAGCAGACTCTGATGATGATGAGCGCTTGGAGTGCAAATGCAGAGAGCAGCATCAGCAGCATGAGCATCTTCAGAGGAACCTGAACTTCTTAGCTCTCCTGATTTAATATGACCTCATTTCACCTTGTTTGGTCTCAGGGCATCTTTGTTCATCACAAAGTATAAATCTGGTTTAAAGCAAGAATTGTTATGGAGAAGAAAATCAAAAACACAGGCGTTGATCTGGGCATAGACAGACCTTGAAAAGTCTGGGAAAGACATCTGTAGGCTGTCCTCTGACCACAAACAGCCTGGAGTTGAGCTTCTTCAGGCTGCAGTCCAGATCCTCCAGAGCCTCCAGCAGAAACCTGCAAACAACAGAGAAGATGAGGAGACAACATGAGAGGAAAAGAGTGGTTTTTAACTCCTTAAAATTTCACGTTAACATCTCCAACTCACTCAACCAACGAACCAGAAGAACCACAAGTTTGTGGCTTTTTGAAGGAACCCCGTGGCATGAGTCACATTTCATACACAAACTCTTATTTTGATACCTCGCATCTCTGTTTTTGATGGTTTTAACATGTTCTTGTAATATTCTTCTGATGATGGAGCACCGCGGTGTAGAGGCAGGGTGGTCGACCTCTGATTATCTGTGTGTGTGTGACTGTAAAACGCTTTGGGCTGAAGAGAAAGACGGAAAAATGCTATAAAGTATGCGCCATTTACTATTTAGATTCATGTAAGTCTTAATTTTCCTCGTCCAAACTGGTATTTGGCTCAAAACTGGATGGTTTCAATATTGTTCACCATTTTTGTTGCACCCAAAATGCTAGGTTGGGTGTGTGAGAGGCTGCTCCACACCAACAGTCCCACCCACAACTCAAAGGCAAATTTTTTATGAACTAGTGCTGCTCTGCAAAACTATGTCCTAGAAAATTATAGCTTTTTTAGATTTTTAAACGGCTTAATCATAGTGAAAAGATCACTAGGAGCACTTTTAAAGTAGATCAAAAGATGATCGGTGTGAGTCTTTAAGGTTTGAGTCCTGAACATCTTCTGTGAACTTGATATTTTCTCAGTTACAGCTAATGATGAGAAAACCGGTTTCTCAATTTTTCCACAAATTCATATTTTGCAGCTAAAATCATATTTATGTTACAAATAAGCTTGGAGTTGCACCCTACACAGCATTCAGGTATTCTAATGCTTCACGTCTCAAAGCAGAAACATAAAAACTATTTTCTTGACATGACAGAGGGGAACAAAGATCCAGAAAAAGTTCAAAGTATTCCTCTGACTGAAGTTTGGCTTCACTTCAGCACCACAACGTCGTGTTTAAACACATCTGAGCTAATTTCTGTGCCGAATCAGCAGACAGCACTAGTGGCCGTGAACACATCAGACATGGAGGTACCAACTGGAGAACACAGGTGGAGGTAAGATGAAGTCGTGTGAAACTATTTCAGATCATTTGTGGTCGCCACAACAGAATGATCTGCAAAGATGCTGTTACAGAGAGCAACTGAATGTGGCCTCAAACCTGCAACCTATTGAAAATGAGCCCTGCACTACACCCATTGCTGCACAGCCTGAAGACGGCGGATGGATGAATTTGCTACTATTTTGATTCTCCGATTTATTTTGATTAGTGTTTCAACATAATTTAAGTAAACATCAGTTTATTTCCTACATTTCTGTCTAAAACTAATTTTATGTTGAAACTAGTGCTGTCAATCAATTAAAAAGATTTTAAAAAGTAATCTGAATAATCACACTTTTGGATTGTGATTAATCTAAATGTTTACTAGGTAAATTTTACGACAATATGCGGCTTTTGAACAAAAAAAAGGGCCAGAGAGAACATTTTCTCCTTCATTTTTATTGTCTAAAATTACTTTTTAAAATTAGTTTTTAAAAGTGTTAACTCAAGATACCCCAGAAATGTAATTTTTGTGCAAAAAACACATCAATAGTAAGATAAGTAAATGGGCCAGGTGAATACTCAAATCTGATTGGCTGTTGGGTGTTGATCCACAGCTATAAAAGAAGTTCCAGTCACATGGCTCAAATGTTTCACATCACTGTACAGACTTCTTTAAAACAAACCTTTTGCTTCATCTTCAGGACAAAAACAAGCGTTAGGAGGGGACCTTCCTCTCTAATCTGTTGCTTTACTGAACCCATCATGACAATCAGCAAATAAATGGCTTTCCTCTGCTGCTCCAGTCGCCTAGTCATGTTACAGTGAGAACGGGCCACACCACCAAAAATTCCACTTTTTGTGAACAAGAGATCTAAACTGAAAAAATAACAGGAATAAAGCACTAAATTCCTTTGAACATTTATTTCTTTTGTAAGTAACCATGGCATAAGCGGAATAATGCCTGACAAAGTGTGCATTTTCAGACATTAATGCACGACATGGAAGCCTGAATCTAACCCTAAAGCAGAAGATCATGCCTTCTGATGGGTATTTAATTTGCATTAATGAATAATAATGCCTTAATTTTTTATAATTATTCGCGTGCATTAACTTGTTAACGTTGACAGTCCTAGTTCAAGCTAAAATGACTTGAACTAAACAAAGATCCACATATATCAAAAGTTAATTAGACATTTAGGTAATAATTACGAATTTCATATCAACAATGAATTAAAGCAGTTCTTTATCTGAAAAAATTTTTAAAAGTCTGAAAAGAAAATTATTTGGAGGGGGGTTATAGATAAAACTATGCATTTTCATTTAAAGGTAAAAGATTTGTTTGTCAAATCAAAGTCAGACATCATTTTGTCTTTTAAAGGAATTATTGTTTTATTTTCAATTAAAAAATAATTCATAATTCATTCAATTCATAATACTAAAAAGATGACCAACACAGGTAGAATGCAGAAAACTGCATATATTGAAAGTAATAAATTAATGTTTTACAGCATTTTAAAAATGTTTATTTTCTGAATTAAACGGTTTAGAAGTTTTAGTTTTAGATGATGCGCTTGTCATTAGTCCAGCAGCAGGTGCAGCAACAGGACATTTATTCAGCATCTGTATTAGTGGATCAGCACGTGTGACTCTCCTGTCATTAAAACGCAGTACACAAGATTGTATTACTAAGCGGTTATCACTCCATGAATGTGCTTCTCATGTGACCGACTGCATGACCCCTTTTTCCCCTTCACAGAACCAGATCTACTGACAGGAAAGCAGAATCCTAACGTTGAGGAATCCATGAGAGGTTCACGCATGCTTTGAGCAGTTTTCAATCCAATCCTACAAGATAAGTGACCCCCTGGTAACTTTAGTATTTTCAATACGGTTTTTCCTCCTTAAATTTGGATTCTTGTACACACTAAAACCTTTTACTGACATTTTTTAATACATATGCAGTTGAATTTGTAAAAAAAACAGCTAAAATGTTAGAATAATTAAATATATGATATTTTCATCTGTTTTTTTTTTTTTAAGTAAAAGCCGTATGATGAATAGTTATGACCCCCCAAAAAATGTTATTTTTGTCAAGGCAGACAAAAACAAAAGCGCAAAGCAATAATAGTTTTTAAATCACCTGAATTAGTGCTAGCTTTCGTGCTTGATATCATAAAACAAACCAAAGTGGTTCATGAAAGGGTGTGATTATACTTTGACATTTGTAGAGATTTATCTGTTCACACTCAGTTAAATCCATTAAACACTATCACACTCCCATTACCATGCTCTATAGGTGGAGCTCAGGTTTTCTTTAGAAGTATGGATCATTCCAGGAAAAGCTATTGCATACTTACATTTTTTTTAAACTTTCTTTTGAAAAAATATGTAAATATATATAAAAGAAAGAAAATGTGGATTTAAAGTTAAATTCCGAGTGCGTTTGTGGCAACAAGCTGCTCATTTAAATATCAAAAGTCTAAGAAAGGTGTGAGTGGTTTCGTCATTTTTGCTTTGGTGACACGGCGCCTGCGCCAACTCTGTAAACTATAGAGTTTATTTTCATCTACTTTACACAAGCATGGACACTTCACCTGTATGCCGAAATGATCAACGAGAAGAGTAGATGTCGAAATGATAAAGATTCGCGTATGTGACGAGAAACAAAACTATGGAAAAGTGATAACCTAAACGTGTGCGTTTTTCCTGCGGAGTTCGTCATGAAGCCTCCGTTATATTTAGCTAACTAGCTAGCCGACGTAGAACGGAGGCCCAAACCAAAGATACGTACAAACGAGAGGTTGAAAAAGCTTCATTTGACAGCAACAGCGTCGAGTCTCCGTTCAAAATTCAGCTGTAAAGAGAATTAAGTAACAAACCTCCATCGGTTAATTCCAACGTTAGCCGCTCCAGCGAACCAGGGGTCCAGGATATAAACACAACGCACCGTGTCCGCTCCATTCAGGGCCTCCTGTAACGCCGGATTATCGTGCAAACGCAGACCTTTGCGGAACCAGTGCACAGAATTCACCACCATAACTCTTTTTTACTCCACCATAATAGAGAAATCCTCCAGACTGGTGTAACAGCAAACAGAACCACGAACGGAGAACACCTGCGCACACTCCGACAAACTTTCCTGCTGTAAAATGAAAACCCACTTTCAGGGGCGTGGTCAAAACTCCGTGGGCGCGGCTTGAGTTGGGCCCACTGGTTCTGTTCGTTGATTGGACAGGAAGAAGAGCGTCATCGTGAATTATAAAAGAAGGCTCTTCCGATTGGTTGGTTATGAGGAAAGCGTGGAGGAGTGGCGCGGAAACGAGCTGTGTCACGTTTCCGTTTGAGAGCCGATTCATGTGCTGCATCCGACCGTCGCCCAGCAGGAGGAGCCCGGAGGCCTGCGGGCTTATCCCAGCTTCAAAATGACTTTAAGGATCATATAGATCTGTCAGGTCCTGTAAATAAACGGACAGCTGACAAACCAAAATGACCTCATCTGCTTCAATCAACTTATACAAACTAAAACCCCATTCGGTCATCTAACATCTGTGTTTCTTCACCTCTAGATTTTCTGAAAGACCAAATTTAGACCAGGTTACCTCAAAATTTAAAATAACACTTTTTTTTTAAAATAATTGATATAAAACAGGCGAAATATGTGTGTGCAGATTAATTTTTATTCAGGTCGATTCCATCAAATCAGCAGGTGGTGCCACTGGTCTTGGTTTCCTTCCCTTCTCCATGAGGCTTTTTCATCTCTGTATAGAATTAATATCTTGAAGAGGTGAAAACATTTTCATTGTTTCCAATTGACCCATTTATATATAATGAAATACTACTGTAATGTTGGGATGAAAGGAACTTAAGGTCCTATAATACAATATCAGCTTTGAGCTCTTAAGTGTATGTTTAAACCCCAAAGTGGTATTTGGATCCATTTACACAATATTCCTCTAAAAACATGCGCGCAGCCCCTCCCAATCCAAGAAAACAAGTAGGTTCTTACAAGTGGAGAGCCCTTTCCAGTTAGTCTGCACTGCCAGCATCACAAACTCTCCATGGGAAAATGCTTTAGTATGTACAGAAATCTTCGCAAAAGTTCAGATGTTGGGCATATTGCGCCCATGACTAATGTGGCATTTGAGCTTTTTTTTTAGGGGGAGGGATTAGCAGTCTTGAGCATGACATCTCCAGCTAACGGAGACAGAAGACAGCTTGGTCATGTACCTAAAGCATCTAGTGTGACAGGCCGAGTCACCTCTGAACGGCAAGTCTTCCCTTTCATGGCCCCTGAGAAATTGAGGCCAGCTAGATTTTTAGAGTTATGCACCAGCACCTGTCCAGTTTTGATTAAGTTAGTTTCTCTCCACACTAACTTAAGAGACAAACCCTTTCAGGAAGTTATGGGCCAACACATTTAGGTTCATTTTTTTTATTTTGTAGACTGAAGGAATATATTTTCCTGAGAAGGGCCACAAGAAAGAAATGAGTCAGTAAATACAGCAGACAGGACACATGCTAAGTTAGAAGCTCCCAGACCTTCAGCGGCTTCCTTTGACTGAACCTTTGCCCTGATGAGAGGACTT
>BSAI01000030.1:37336687-37464499 GCA_036245035.1 Adrianichthys oophorus
CATGTGTTCTATGGCTGCTGGCATTGACCCCTGAACCTTTTCTTGCAAGTCTGTTTAATCTCTAACAAAATAAAATGAGAAGTTCACATCTTTGTCTCCTGATTTGCATACTCAAGTAGGGTGACCTGTAATAAGAGTATTTAATTCTACTTGAAATTACTTTTGCACTATTAATCACATGATATACTGCATAAGTAGGCCTGTGTCTAGTTACATGTTAAGTTATCAGACTATAAAAGCAGCACCCCCCCCCCCCAAGGAATAAAGTGTTCCCTTTTGTTAAGGGAAACCATGTTGACCTGTAGCCCTTGAAGGGGTTGGAATTTGTCTTCCAAATAACCTATTGATACTCCAGTAATTAAACTTGATACAGGTAATTGGCAGGTTTTTTTTGTTTTTAGAGCTGCAAACCTTTTTTCTGATTTGGAGTGAAAATACACAAGTTTATTGGTGACATCACTTTTTTGCAGTCCGTTGCCACCTACAGACAAATGAAAGGGAACGTGACAAATTCTATTTTGGGTTTGCCAACGAGGGGCCTTCAGTAGATGCTGATTAGTTGGATTGAATCGACCCAGTTTCTGACTGAACACACCTGATCCAGGTGAGCAGCAATTACTGAAGCAGGGTTAGCTGCAAAGCAAGCAGGGCGTAGCCCTTAAGGAACAGGGTTGAAGACCCCTGCTACATCAATATGACACTGGCATAAAATGTCATGTTCATTACTTTGCTATTTGCACAAATCAATTCTGCATCCATCCTTGTTTGTCTTTCCATTATGTCTTCTTCCTTCGGCTTTATTTGGCCGGTTGCAGCCACCTTCTGTGCAGGAGTGTGAGTCAGAGAGTGGGGAACTAAAAAAAACAAAAATGGTCTTTTTCAGGAAAATACGACAGACTTTCCACTTCCTCTAAATAATTCTACATTGGACATGTTTCCCTCCTGCAACAGCAGCTGCTTCCACTAAACAATCACCTCAGGACATCAGGAGAACAGCTTGCTGAACTTGCACAATCACTGAGCTGTGTGTCTGTCAGCTGGTATGACTTCAAGTCATGATATTTGTCTGAATGAGACATTAGCTAAATTGTTTTTTTTAACCCACAGTAAGTGCCAAAAAGCCAGCATCCACAGCTGTTCAAGCATTTCTCCTGAAATGAAGTAAGTATAGAGCTGCACTCATTTTGTCCCACAACCTGAACCTGCAGCCCTTCTCCTCCTTTGCTTTTCAGGGTTTGGATCTCCTTTCTGCTGCTTGGCAGCATCAGCTGTTCTCCTCCACAAGGAGGTGAGACATGAGTAATGAAAGTCATGCTTAAAGTGTGAGTAGAACTCTGTTGACTAAATCTGCTTATCCTCAGATGGATCGCACAGTCCAGGACAGAACCACATGCCGCTGTTTTTCCTTTCACCCTTGTCTTTTGGATCAGAGCCGTCTGGACAGTCTGCTGTTTCTGACCATTTCAACCATCAAGGTCTGCCCCAGAGCAACAATATGGGTGGTGCTACAGATGCGGGATTCTGGGCTCAGCAGTACATCCCAGAGTTCTTTCAGTTTTGGTATCCAGAGCTTTATGAAGCTGCCTCTGCAGAGAGCAGCAGCCCCCACCAGTCTGCAGAGGAGAGCTGGAGCCATGCTTCAGATCAGGAGGAGCCCTTCTTTACCGACATGACTGGTCATGATCCGGTCTTCGCTCTGGACTCTCACACAAACTACCTGAGAAAGAGGAATGTGGTCGCAAAGGCCAGCTTTACCCCAAGGAGGTCACATCCCAAAAGGCCATGGTCTTCAGGAGGACCATCCAGAACACTCCAGGGTTTGGCCAGAAGGCACTTTTGATTGATCTTACCCTTCAAGATGGCCTCACTTAACCATATTTGTTGCAAATAAACCAGTCTTTTTTTCACACTGTGGTCTTGCTGTTTTTCCTTTTTTTTTTTTTTTTAACAGTTGTAGAGGTGACAAAATATTAAGAGCAGTGGCAGCTCTGGTATAAATGCTCCCCCCCCCGCCCCATTTATGACCCAGAAACGTATATTTGCTTCTCATGGTTTTTTTTATTGTTCAAACATTTAACAGATACCAATTATAAAAAGCACAATAAGACCCTGCCAAATAAAGACAAGTCTCTTATTAACCTTAGATGTATTTTATATTAAGTTGTTTTTTTTTGTTTTTGTTTTTTTAAAAATAGGATTGAAGTTTAACTGTACAAGTCTTCATCAAATTGTCACAGTCCCCCCTTTTGAAATACTTGCACCTGCTGATTGATTCCATTGGAAAACCACATTTCACTTCCCCATTGATTTTTCCAAGCAGATTTGTCTTCTGCACAAAAATGGTTATATTAGTTTGCATTTTTAACTTTCCAAAACAAAAATGAAGTTTTTCCAATGTAAATATCTTAAACCTTTGGCATTTATGGAACAAACATGAGACATGGAAATAAAAACAATCACAATTTTTGTTTTTAATATTAGAAAAGGACAAGAAGACGCTAATTAATTAACTATTTCATCTTTATTCTAAAGGCAACAGTATGAAGAAAAAGTCCAGTTCTGCGTTAATGCTACGTCATGACGTAAATCTATGATACGTCACGACGCTCTGGGATGTTTTTAGCTTTAGCATTGCAACATCACAGCCGCGTACACCATAAAATGACACATTTAAACGAATTAATAAATCTTTGAATTTAATTTGCGTCTGTATAAGGAAAGTTTACGGTCTGAAATGACTTCAGGGATCATCTCGGCCTTAACTATCCTCACAAAACCTCTCAGCGGTAAGTGAGCAGCGTGAAAAACGAGGAGCTAACTCATGCAGTGCACGTGCCGGTTTCTGTGTGAAAGTCTCATTGAAACGTTTCTTTTAAATTCCATTATTATTATTACTTTATCGTTTCTTCCTCTTAAGTAGCTAGAAGTTTTAAAGTGTGACAGAAATTTCTGTTTACTTCATCTTCAAGACAAAAGATTATGGGAGTCAATTGACCAACTCCACTCTACTTTAGGTTTATATCAAAGGCCTTTTTTGAATAATTGTAAGTGCATATTCGTGTGCGGTTTGGTGAAAGTAAAGAGGTTTAAGGTTATAAGAATTTTGTTTACTGCTCAGATTTGTACCTTTAGTTATTAAATTACTTATTTTATTTAGACATTTCAGTCACAAATGGGAGGGAAAAGCCTCTTGAGATGAAAAAAAGTAATGTCACACATTCATGGACAACACACTGGCTCACAATATACACTTCACCTCATGATAACTGTTCATAACAATAACTTACAAAGTAGAATGCAGTGGCTTCCATTTGGGGGGAAAAGGGACACAAATACAAAAATAACACACATTAAAATAATGGCAATAAAAAAAAGAAAACTAAAACCACTAACATATGTGCTCAAAATGAACAAAAATAGTTTTTCTGAAAGCTGGGAAGGATCTTATGGAACGTAATGATTGAGGAAGGTTGCTCCAATCATTTGGTGCCTTAAAACAAAATGCTTGCCTTCCAGATTGTTTATTAATTCTAGGCACACAAAAAAACCTGATCAATGTGACTAGGTTATGTTGTGATGTACAAGGTACCAAATATTGTTTTAAATAAGGAGGGAAGTCGATAAAAAACATTTAAAAATAAACTGTAACCTGTAAAAATGTTGTCTGCCTGCCCAGACTATTATATAATGTGCAATGATAAGTTGTGTTAGGACTACGCAGAATAAAACTACAGAGACTGTTATAAATTATATCTAGAGAATGCAAATGGGTAGAGGCAATATTAAAATATATTAAGTCTCCATAGTCCAAAATTGGAAGTGTTCAGAAGTTGTGAGATGAATCTTTTCCTAACCCGAAAGTGAAAACAGTTCACCGATTGATAAAGAGTTTTGAAGAGATAAGTTAGTTTATTTGTAATGGACTGAATATGAGTATGAAATGAAGAAATGAGGTTCTAACCAGATTCCAATGTATTTAAAAAACGTTACCTCAAGAGAAGAGGAATGTAAAAAATGCAAATCATGGTTTATTCCTTTAGAATTTATCTAAGAGCATGGAGTATGATTGAGTTGTATTTAGTATAGTTTATTTGAGTTCACCCAACGTTGTATTAAATCAAAATCATGCTGCAAAGAAGCATACTGTAATGATTGGTTTAGAGCAAAACATGATTGCATAATCTGCATAAAGGTAAATGTTACATTCTTAACAATAGGAATAAGTATATGTTAATGGATTGCTTTATTGCTTTTTTTGCTTTGGAACCATCCTATCCAGGATGGGAATCTTTGGCAGAGAAATAATGTTTATAAGAGAGAAAATCATGATACCTCATTATTTAATCTAGGTATTCAACAGAGAGGACTTTATTTTTGGTGTCACTGAAAAATCTGTAAGAAAAGCAGCTGATTGTCAGAAATAGTTCTTCGTATAATCAATACATCAATGTCTCTTTTAAAGAATAATTTTGGACATTTGGGATCAAAATTTAAGACATAAAGGGTATTCATTTTTAACAGAGTTTTACTCATCCTTCATTAGTGAAATTGGGCTTTTGTAAACAGCTTTGAGAGTTAACAGAAAAAAAGAAACTTTCCTGAGTCTTCTGCAGAATTTTCAAATACCTTTCATCTTTTCCATTTGTGTCTACAGAAGCCATTTCTCAGACCTCCCAGCAGGTGGCGCTCCAGGCTGCTTTGGAGGCCAACAGGGCTCTGCTACTGGACCGGCTCCAGAGCGACAGCAGCCTTAAAGAGGTGCAGAGGCTGAAGGAAGAGGTGACGCGGTCGGCAGAGTGGTTCTGCAGCGACACAGAAGACGCCACATGGAGCTTTGTTCAGGAGTGTCTCCTGCTGCTCCTCGCACTCACACGCCACATGATGATGGAGCTCAAGCACTTCCAGCAGGCTCCGCCTCCATCTACAGCCAGAACGCGCACAGCTGAGATGGCTCCGCCTCTTCCCCCTGATGTCCTTAGTGTATCACAGCAGAAGACGCTCAGCACCGCTCTACAGTTCGTGGTGTCTCTGGGGCTTTGTCCTTTCCTGGCGCCGGGTGTGGGCGTGCCGCTGGGCCACAGGTCAGCGTTTGGAGCCGTGGTTGAAAAACTGATCTGCCAGGAGGCTCAACCACATCCAAGAAGACGCCTTCTTACCACCACAAATGTCCTGCTGCAGCTGGCTGAGCTGTCCTCGCTCGCCACTCTGGTGTTCACCCGACATCTGGGGGACGTGATGGCGGCACTGAGTCAGCTGGGGCACGTGCCTCAGAAAGAGAGCAAAAAGGTAAAAACACGCCACACACACCAAGAAGTGTTCATTTCCGAGGACAGAAAGAGCTCTCCTGGTGTAATCCAATTATTTCTGTAAAACTAAATGGTCCCAGCAGCGTTTTTAAAATCTCAGGTGGAATTATGCTAATATAACCAACTTTTTTTGCATTCCCCTCAGTGGCTGAGTGCTGACGAGTGTAATGCTTGCAAAGCGGCCCTTAGGAGTCTCCTGGAAAAAGTATACCAGCCAATCGTCATCAAGGAGCTTCTAATCCTCCAAGGTGGACCCAAACAGGTGCTGCAATCTGGAGATCAACTTAGATCACATTCACACTCTGCTGTTGCACCATTTATTCTTACTATTTTAGTTTGCAGTTGGTGATTGTTGCAGGAACCTGCAGGTGCAGGTTTTGTCCAGATAGTGGCAGCAGAGTGCTTCAAAAAACAACAATAATGTTTATTTTCTCTATTTAAATAATTTCAAAATAAATCAAACAAATAACTTTCTTTAAACAGAATATCAGGTAAAGCAGTTTAAATTCATAAAACCGCCAGTTTTCATTTTATATAATGTATCATTTAAGGGCTAAAATTTTCACATTTTCCATAAAGGGTTAAATACTCGCAGGCATCCACATTAACATGCTTGTCAATGGAAAACAAAAATACTGGAAAATCTTTCATCCTTTCTGGTTGATATCATCAACATTTTTTCACGAGCTCGTTTTTTCTCTAGCTTGTGAATGTGCCGCCAGGCATAAATGTGCACAGATTTTCATTTCATCTACTTCGAGGATTCATACGTTTATCTTTTAAATACATTTTTTATGTTTCTGCTACAATTTAGCAAACACATTTTTTAAATGTTTTTTTTCTCCACATTTATTCAACAAAAGCTAATTTTCTGCCTCTACTTTTGCCTTTTGGTTCTTATGATATAAACTTTTTAAAAGTTATTTTAATTACTTTAGGTAAAGTGACAACAGCAGCTTGTTTTTTTAAGTTTGTTAATAAAGATTTAATTTCAAATCCTGCTTTTGAACTTATTTCCTGCTTTCAAGTCAGACAATGAAACCCGATTAAAAGTCTCGTCTGTAAGCACTGATGGTTGTTTGTCACAGGTTACTCGGAGCTCCTCCGCATCCTGCAGCAGGGCAGGAATGGGATCAGCGCCTGCTTGGCTGAGGCATCTATGCGGTCAGCTGCTGTCTGAGCGTCTCATGCAGCCTCACGGCGTGCAGGCTGTGGTCCGGGCCGTCCTGGAGGGGGGAACAGGTGAAGCAAGCCTCTGCCTCATAATTCCTCAGTTTTACAGTTAACTTACTTGTTAAAAATTGCAAAACGCAGGTTTGTGAAGGAGCTGGTTAAGCCTGAGATATTGCTTGGTGGTGTAGTGGTCTCACCTCACTGTAAGAAGGCCCTGGTTCAAATCCTAGCTGGGTTCTTTCTGTGTGGAGTTTGCATGCTCTGCACATGCACGTATGAGTTTTTTTCTTGCTTTCTCCAGTTTTTTCCAAAGCATGCTTCATATGATAATTGATAAGTTTAAATTGTCATTGCATCATCTGCATAAATTTGCATAATTGTGTGAAAGTGAGTGTGTATGTCTCTGTGGCCCTGTGATGGACTGAAATCTGTCCAGGGTGGAAGTAAGTTTTTTTCTTTTCTTCAGCTGGGATAGGCTCCAGCAGCCCTGTACGAGAATCTGCAGGTTCAGAGTATGGATGAATGTTGAAGCCTGTAGTTCTGCTTGTGTCCTACAGGGGGCGAGTCTGACTGGAGGAAATGTGATGCAGTAGCTAGGATCCTGGTGGCCTGCCCCCAACAATCTACCTCAGCAGATGCCTACTTCCGCCTCATCTGTCCTCAGGTCAGCTCCTTGCACTTTCTAAAGTTGATGTCTACGAGACCTTCTGCAGGAGCAGACAGTGAAAAAAAACTGCTTTAGCCTCAACTTTGATGTCAAGATAGATTTCTATCATTCATTAATACAGCTGTGCATATTTCACACTAACGCTGTAGTTGGAATAAAGAGCATATTTTGCATAGTATTCATAAAATTGATCTTTAGTGTTTGAACTGATCCTGTTGCCATCATTAACCATCATTAATCTGTATGAGATGAAGTCATACAGATCCTCACTGTAAGTTGATGATGCAACTTAAGTCATTTTTTTCCTCGTGACATTATAATACAGAAAAGCTCATGGTGCATTTAATGTCTGCAGGAGTTCTGACGACTACAAAACTAAGCCACGTTATCAACAAAGCATATCCGTTTTTGTTTTTCAGGTCCTCGACCTTCTCCACTTCAAAGACAAACTGACAGCTCTGCAGTTTCAGCGTGTGGCCACCAGGGCGGCGCTCTCCATAGTGCAGGAGAGACCCACCTTTGCTCAGCAGTACCTGCTGGCCCCCCTGCTGGCACCGCTGCAGCGCTGCAGCACCGCCTGCAGTGAGTAACAGCAGCACAGCTTGGTTTTTTAGTTTTTTTCTTTTAATGTCACTGTAAAAATAATGAGGAGAAACAAATTCATATTTGTCTTTTAGGAAACAGCGATTCTCAGGTGGTAGTTGAAGAGGCTGAGCTGACGGGCTGCCTGGAGGACATATACAAGGTGAGTGTGTAAGTCTGTTAGCTTGTCTGAAAACTTCAGATTAAAAAAGCTTTCTAACCGTTCTGTGGTTTAATACTGGAACCATCTGCATCTTTTTTTTTTTTTAAGTGTTCAGAGCATTTTGGTTTGAGTCAGTAAAGTAAAAAAAAAATCAAGCTGTGAGTTTCCTGTGAATTGTTTCCTGGTGGTTAAGTGGATGTTCTGTGGAGTTTGTACATGTTTAAACTGGACCTGGAACAGCTGGAAGCTGTAAAGATGTTGGCATAGATGGATGAGGGTGGAGATTTGTTCCTCGTCTTACTCGTTTTTTATCTTTTGTGTCTGTCAGATCTGGGTGGTTGGAAACAGTCAATCTCCTGCTCTCCTCGCGGCACTTGAAGATGTTCTTCCTGTCATTTTTATGCTCTTCTGTTACACTAAGCAGAACGTCTCCCACCTGCGGTAAAAATCACACCTGTCCTGTTTGTCATCAAACTAGAAAACGGGATTTCTTAGCTGTTCCTAAACAATACTGTTTTGTTTTGAAGTGAAGATCAACTCTTTAGTTCATTCATACCTTTTTTTTCCCTCAAATCTTGCTTGTTTTATTTTTCTTTTGCTGCAGAAAATATTGGATGTTGTCATTTTTAAATAATTTAAAGATTAAACTCAGTTTCTGAGTATGTTATTAAAACTGCATGTTTGAAAAAGCTCTGACTTATGATGCAGCAGTTGCCAAAGCCTCCCTTCACAATACAATTCTGAAGCAGACAAACAGATCCATTAACGTCTTTATTTTCCTCCCCTGAGCTTCCATCTGGCTCTAAACTGTACGGCTGTGATAATGCTCGCTGTTTTTTTGTTACGCTAATGTTAGCTTGGGCTTGTGAGGGGTTTGTCGCAAGCAGGAGAGAGCGTAGACAAAGGCATGCTGGGAAGTTAACTGGGATAACTTCTACGCCAACAGTCCTGCCCACAACCCAAAAGTGAATTTCTAATGAGCTCCTTCTGCTCTGCAGAAAATATTCCTTAAAAAAAACAACACAGGTTTTTTGATTTTAGCTAAAAAAATGTCATAATCATAAATAAAAGACCGCTGGGAACTATTTTACAGTAGAAAAATAGAGTTGGAGTCGGACTTAAAGCTTAAAACTGCAATTCTGAGTATTCCTTTATTCAAATAGTGGTGAAGCAGGAGCAGATTAATACTGTTTAAAAAAGTTATGATGCTTCAACTCCCATGGGTGGAGAAAAGTCTCCCTATCTAGAATAGATAAATAGATGGTCAGAGAGGGACTTCAGGGAATCTTATTATAAAGCGAACGCGTTTGTTCCTCTTTCAACTGACAGACCAGCTCTGCAGAATGTAATTGTTTTCTATTTTTTTACCTGCAGTCGGTGCAGAGAGGACTGTTGTTTCAAAACATCTTCAAACATGGGGACTTTTACCAGACCTCCATTCTCCAGCAGCTTTTCAGTCTTGTTATTTCGTCATTATTGAGTGATGTATGAAATTTGACTTAAACTGTTTAAAATTTAACTTACCTTTTCAGAATAGCTTTTAATACTCAGTAGTTGGTGGCATCTTTGTTTTTTACTCACTTAACTCACTGTTAAATTTGAATGTCTTTTATGTATTATACTGCCCTTTGTAATTTTATGGGGTTTTTTTTAATTCTTAATTTTGTCTTTTTAAATTCTTTCACTTTTTTTTTAACTGTAAAGCCCTTTGGCACCACATGACTTCATGTCATATGTGCATTATTTGTTCTTTCTGCAGTGGCCTCTGTCAGGAGATTTTACTGTGGTTCCTGGGTAAGTCTGAGGCTTCCGCTGCATTGCTGGCGCTGCGGCGGCTGTCAGGCCTGCAGGCGCTGGAGAACGATGTGGCGGTGGGCTTTCACTTCACTGCAGGCAGCGATGGAGGCGCCAGACTGAGCTGCAGAGAGGGATGCAGGTGAATACAGCAAACACATGCAATGGGCGCTCTTTTGACCCTCTGCGTCCCTCATCTGCCTGCTTATGTTGCAGCGATGAGGACGACAAGCTTTATGAGAAGCTGTCAGGAGAACAGTGGAGGCTGGAGTGTCTCATGCACCTGCTGGCTGAACTTAAGGACTCCGACCTGCCTGGTGACTTCTTCCTAGAGCTGCTGAAGGTAAACCACAAACAGGCCAGATTCCCATTGAGAATATGTTTTTATAGGATCATTGAAAGAAAAAAAAGATGAACTCCTTTAGCCTTTTGATTCAGGGATCAATTTAATATTTTTCATTACTGAATGAATAAAAAGTGAGTTCAAGTCAAGTTTTTAGTCTGTGTTTCATGAGTAGATCTTTGTCCTCCTGCAGGAGCTGACCAGCTGGGCCACTGCAGAAGAGGAGGAGGTGAAGGACAAAGAGGAGGCAGATGTGTCGAGCATGACACTGCTTGAGGTGGAGCATCAGGTTCTGGGTCGAGCTGAGCGACAGGCCCAGAGGCTGGCTTTGCTTCAGGTTCTGGCTGTGATGGTTGAGAGTCTGCAGCACTCTCAGCTCCTGAGGAAGACAGCACAGGTGAGAGCAGAAATTAGAGAGGAAGAGACCTCTGCTCTCAGCTGAGATTTAGGTTTTTTTTTTAAATTAAGATGATGCTGAGACACAGCAAAAGGTTAAAAACTCACTGATCAAAGACAGGGACCTCAAGATATATTTTCAGACATCCAAGCAGTAACACACAAACCACAAAGTAAACACACAAAATTAATTTGATTTAATTAAGAGACAAATATGACCAATAAAAGGTCGCTGGATCTGCTGTCTCCTGCTTTTCTGCACATTTTAACATCATTTTATTTTCTGGAGTAGTTCTGCTGATAAAAACAGGGCACCTACTTTATCCACAACACAAAAATACTTGCAATAAGTTTGATCTCTGCAGTGGAAGATTGTATGTGATGTCTTTAAAACTTAGACTTGATTCTGTTTTAACTGATTTTACAGAACAACAAAATATTGTGAGACCTCGAGTCTCTATTAGTTCCTCAACTACGTTTTCTCCAAATGTCATTGGTGTGTTTGCTCCATTTGTCTTTGTAGGTTGTGGACTTCATGGTGACTCTGCTTCAAAGGGCCTCTGTGGGACTGGATAAGGCCCCGGAGCCACATGTGGGGAACCCTGTGGAGAGCCAAACGTTAAGCATGGGAATAGGTCTGGTGGCCACTATCCTGTCCACACCACAGGTTGTTGCATAAGTGATACATTTAAAGAATACGAAAATACAAACACTTTTAATAGCACATTATCAGCAAATTTTAAAAAGCCAAGCTAAAAGGCAGCAAAATATATATATATATATATATATATATATATATATACACATATACACTTACTATTAAATCAAAAATCAGTTGTAAATCTGAATTATTACGCAAAGTTTAATCACTAAAAAATATCACAAGCTAATGTTGTTAAAAAGTCGAAAAATTGAGATTTTATCCACATCCAACTTTAAAACTTCAGGAGACTCAGAGAGCAGCCTTGTGCAACTCCACATTGAATGTTTGATCGGTAGACTTGAGATACATTTGTAAAAGCCATGAAAACAAAAAAACTTTGGGTTAAAGGTACATAACTGGATGATTTTCCTGGAGAAAAATGGGAGCTCTGTGCCTGGCTGAGTTTAATCATCCATCCACCCATTTTCATCCTCACTTAACCCTTTTCAGAGTCACTGGGTTGCTGGAGCCTATCTCACCTACAACTGGTTGAAGGCGCAGTACAACCTGAATCAATACGCGAGTCTATCATAGGGCATTATATGATGACATGAATGTTGCTATGAATATTTTTCAGAATTTTACTTTTAAACATCTGATTTCTGTTTTTCTACAGATCTTCAAAGTATTCTGGAATTTGTATTTGACATTCAGAGTTATTAACTCCAGTTTTTGCCACAGCAGATGTTAGATTTCAAAGGAACGTGTGATGATGATAAGTTTTACTTTCCATATCTCTAATTTTGTTTTGCAGGTGAGCTCAGAGGATTATGCATTGATGTCAAAGCTGCTCCCCCCTCTGGACTCCCTTTCACAGCTGCACCCCGACAAGGTCGTGCAGGAGCTGGCAGCCAACCTCAGAGCCATCATTGCCACACATGGCGCCTACCGGCCTGAAAACCTCGCTACTCCTGCAGCAAGCTGCTCCAGAAACCCAGAAACCACAACAAAGAACAGCTCAATGCAGATCAATGAAGTAAAGGAATCGAGGACACCTGTCTGCACCAGCAGTCGACTTCAAGCATCCACTGCAGGAGCAAAGAACCCAAACTGTAATTCTGAAAGGCCCACCAAGCCCCTTTCTGATTGGTTACTTGAAGCATGTGACCCAAGCGTGCCAACCAGAGCTTTAGCTTTGAGGACCCTGACCCACATGGTCCAACTCAAAGACCCAGAGGCTGTCCAGGCCCAGGAGAAAGTCCTAATGGTATGTGGATTCATGATAAAGCACCTTTTTTCACCAAGATACTCATTCCTTATGTTACTCCCATTGGCCTGAGTCACACTGGTACTTGAAGATGGAAACGATTGAAATGCATTTGATGTTTTTTTTAAGTTGTTTCTTCCTCTTTTATCTCAAATTAAGATATGAGAACTACAACTTTGGAGCATTGAGAGCAGCATTTAAACTTTGTGCATGTATTCACTCATGCTACAAACTGTCAAAAGAAGATTTTGTGATCCAAATAAAAGAAGTGGAATGAAAATAAAGGATGTAGTATTGATATTTGACATGTCACAGTGACCGATGTCACATGCCCTGTAAAAACGGTGTTACAGGTCTACTGTGGAAAAATTTAGAAAAGCGTTTCATAAATTTTGTCAAGACTCTTTAATCTCAATGTGTTTTAGTGTGACTGTGGGTTTGGGGGCTGACTCCAAACTTCTGACATTTATTTGATAAATGCAGGATTTTAACATTTACATAAGAGCCCAGCCTCATGCTGATAAGTTTATATAAATTAGTGTGTCTTCTGCTTAAAAGCATATTTCAGTTGTTTTTTTGTATATCTGATCTAATGAAAACATGAAGATTTTAGAAACTAGATCCTAAATGTGTCCGTGTGAAACTTCATTTTTAATGTTGGTGTTTTCTGATCTGTAGTTTGAAACCATATATAGAACATGAGAAGACTCCGGACAGGAAGTGCAGAGAAGATCATGGACACCAGCTTTTACAAATTCTACGAATCAGGAGTCTGGCATTAAGGCTAGCACAGGTCAAAACGTGGAGGTTACGTTTGCAAAGGCAATCTATATATGGATACGATGATGGATGGACTCCACGCTGTAAAGCAATACAGATCAATACTTTAGACGCATGGAGGTTTCATGAAGGTGAAGTTGGCCTTCTTATATTGTGGATTGTGTCAAAAAAGAGTTGGGTTTAATAAATCCTCCTGTTTACTTCAAAGTTAATGAACCCCAAAGAAAAAGTCAAACAAAGTTTTTTTTTTTTTTTACTATTCTCTTTCTTTTGGCTTTGTTTTTTCAGAATCAGAATCTGAGCTGAGCCCCTCTGTGGGGCTGAGCATCCTGAGGTCAGATATGTGTCCTCAGGGTTATCTATAATGAATGAGTGAACAGAGGGGGGGGCTCCTGGGGCTTGTTAAGGTGCTGCGCTGAAGACAGGAAGCTAGCTCATTTCCAATTCTCTTTAATCAGAGATCCCCGCTGAAACAGCACATGATTCTTCCCATGTTTTTTATTCCCTTTGATGTCCGTTTGGATGTCTGCAGATTAATCCTCAGCTTTAACCTCCACGTGTGTTTTTCTAAAGTAATCTCAAACTGATAACGTGCTCCTCTCCAGCTTTTCGTAGAGAACCTGGAGCACGAAGACTCGTTTGTCTACCTGTCAGCCATTCAAGGTAAACTTTCACTTTGATGTTAGCAGGCTTGTGTCTATGCTGGAAGAGACAGATTTATTTTTTCCCTGTTTCCAGGTCTGGCTGCGCTGGCTGATTCCTACCCAGACAGAATCCTGGACAGGCTCCTGAGAGACTTCCAGCACGGACCTTCACTGCCCTCTTCCAGCAAAGAACGCTCGCTGGAGACCCGGCTGAAAGTGGGGGAAGTCCTGATGCGGACGAGCAGGGCGATGGGTCAGGATGTCTGAGTAATTCAGATTACACCTCATGATGTTGGTTAAAAACACAGTTTAGTCCATTTTCTTTGAACAGGATCAAGCCAAACTGGTGAATTTAGTTAGTAAAGAGTTAGATTTTGACTCAGCAAAATCTGCAAAGTATCTTTAGTTTTTACAATAATTATAGATGTTTTAAGGCTGTAAAACCCCTCACTACACAATTTATACACTTTTCTCAAACATACATTAATATTTTCACATTTTTCTCTCTTGTTTAAACCCTTAAAGTTCAAACCATTGAAAAAAAAGTCCAGTATTCCAGAATGAAAACAAAGATCTGATCGTGATCAAAAATGTATGTAGATTTGGCAAACTGAACCCGTTCTGTACAGAAGACAGGGTATAGATGTCATTCATTGACAATGATCCACAGCCAATCAGTGCAGAAAACACAATGCGCCATAAAAACAAAGCATGCACAATTTCACAAAAAAAAAAATTGTGAAACAGCAAGACCCTAAAAAGTGAACCGCACTGCAGCGAGGGACAACTCTAATGACTATTTTGGCAACATTTTTTATATATTTTAGTAAACTCAGTTCATAAAGTAACATATTTTGTATTTAGTACTTCATTTATTTGCTCCTTTCCATTAAATCTTTTCCTCATGAAAAGCCTGTTTATTATCCTTATAATTAGTCACATTTTTAAAAACAATATGATACAAAACTTCCTTCTTTTGTGCTGTTTAGAAAAACTCTTCTATGTTAGTTGTCCGTTTGGGTTTTTTACTGTAAGAAGATGAATGTTGAAAGTCAAAAGCTCTCTGGTGTGCAGTTTTTGTGAAACGCCAATCAAAGAGAAATTTTTGTTTAAGGTCAAGCAGAAGAGCAGCAGCTCTGCACCCAAGATGTGGTCGATTCAGCCGCTCAGTGAAACAGCAGGTTACTCTGTTTCACCTCTTTTTAAAAACACTTGAGGTACTGTAGAACAGGAATTCATGGGAAGCAGAATGAAGACGTGCAGGAGGATGGAAGCTTTGAGATGCTAAAGTGTATCTGAAGGAAAAGCAGCATCCAAAAACGAGCCGCTGCTGCACGTTCCAGAAGGCGGTTTGAACTGTGACTGAAAGCAGAAACTCTGCAGATTCTGACCCTGCAAGGACGACCACCGCACGGAGAAAACTCAGTGAACCTGCTGCCCAAGAAGAGCAGAGGCAAAAACCCTTAATTGAATCATTTTTCTGTTCAATACAAATCAAACTTTATTCATAAAGCACTTTTCATACAACAATAACATGAAGTACAGTTTTAAAACAAATAAAAATAAACTATGGACAAAATAAATTTTAACATTTTTGTCCTTTTTTGTTGCTTTTTCAACAAATATAAACAGGTTAGCTCATCACTGATCCACAGGCACAAGATTTCTTGCAGCAATTCTATCCAAAACAAAATTCCTTCTCACAGGGTTTTAAAAGACACCAGTTTGGAGGGGAAAAAAAGAGAAATAAATAAATGTATATAAACCCTTAAAATAGTAGACTTTAATAGATTTTATAATATCTACTTTCAATACTTTTTCTTTTCATCCAAGTTGACGGATGAGTGTTTAAAGAATGTCATGTCACAAAAATCAAATGTATCTAAGGTAGATAAATAAACCCAAAAAAAGTTGTTTTAAATGAAAAATAAATGAAATAAAATGAAGATGTCAGCCTCAGAGAAGGACAAACTAAAAGTTTACAACAGAATTTACGTTTAATTCAATTTTTCTTAAATTTAATTTAAGAAGTGACATTTAAAAAAAGGTTTTAGAATTGATCTGTCTGGCTCTCAAAAAAGAATTAATTTTTAGTTCTGAAAGACTTTCATCAAGGTTAGAAGGTCCTGGTTCAAATCCCAGCTGAGCCCTTTCCGTGTGGAGTTTCCATGTTCTCCTCGTGCATATGTGGGTTTTCTCCAGGCTCTCCAGTTTCTTCCCACCATCCACAAACATTCTACATAGGTTCATTGGTAGATTTAAATTGTGTTGGTGCGAATGTGTGGCTCGGTGATGGAATGGCGACCTTTCCAGGATATATCGCACCTTTGCCCAACAGTAGCTGGGGTAGGCTCCAGCAACACCATGACCCCAGAAGGGATTCAGAGAGTTCTGAAAATGGATAGACGGATGACTTTCATCAGGAAAACAGACAACCAGGGCTTCCAACATGATTTATTTAACACATAAAAATAGTTGTTTTTTCACAAAGAAGTTCTGATTCAAATAGAGCTTAAGATTTAAATCTGAATGAGAAAAGTTTTCCTTCCGCTCACCTGTGACACCACGCAGCCGCAGTCCAAACACTAGTTCTTCATCTGAGTTCCTCCAGCCCCCTCGATGCAGATTTTGCAGAATGACAGTCATCATGTGCCCCAGTTCAGGTCAGCTTGCAGTCATGTATGTTGTGTTCATGCAAACACTGCTGACTCGGTCGCCTTTTTTTGTGAGCTTACATGCAACAAAACGGCTCTGCAGTGGAATGGGTCAAATTTACCTGTAATGCCTTTTCCTGGTGGATTCAAACCTGCCGTCACAGCCTTTGT
This sequence comes from Adrianichthys oophorus, assembly GCA_036245035.1. Classification (NCBI taxonomy): domain Eukaryota; kingdom Metazoa; phylum Chordata; class Actinopteri; order Beloniformes; family Adrianichthyidae; genus Adrianichthys; species Adrianichthys oophorus. Next base: position 37,353,271 of record BSAI01000030.1, read on the forward strand.
CACAGAATCGGAGCTTTTGAGAGTGTTGGACTGAAGTTCTCTGAGGTCTCTGTCAGAAGTCATGGTGTGTTCTACCCCTCGTTTGGTGGCTGTCTGTCTGTTTGCGGTGCCAGTTTGCCATCGTGTCTCTTCTCAGGACAATCAGGTGGTTTATGTCTGGGCTCCGTCTGCCAGGCGCTTCGGTTTTCCGCAGAGTGCCGCTGTGTTGGACTCAAACACTCGGCATGCCAGGATTCATCCTTGGCCAAGCCTGGACTCATGAATGAGGTTTTCTTCTCTGACTCGCCTGGCTGCGTGAATGTGCTGTCAGTCAATGTCTGGCTCTGTTTTGGTGACTATGTTCTGGATTTTGGCTCTCAGAATGCTGTGGGGTCTTCTAGTCTGGAAATGTGACGGGTTTCCCAGCTGTGCTGCTGGTTGGAATGAAAGTATTCAGTCAGAAAGGGAGGGGCGCTGCAGAGAAAGCAGCTGTTCTGCTGTCTGCAGATGGACGAAGAACAAGGAAAGACCAAAACATTTTTTCTTGCCTCCTGGTGGATAACAGTGAATGTTCTCATGTATCCTGTCTGCTCTGAGCTTCTGAAAGATTTGGTTCCATCATTCTTTGTGACCGTCCGTCTGCTTGGTCTCCAGGTGAGCTGGCGCCACACCTCGGTCAGCCTCTAATGGGAGTTTTCCTGCAAGGAACCAGGGACCCCGACGCAGTCGTCCGAGCCAGCTGTCTGTCAAACCTGGGGGAGCTGTGTCAGAAACTGTACTATGCTCTGGGGCCCCTGACCCAGGAGGTGAGAACAAACCAGGGCCCTCCCACTCTACCAGACCCACTCTAATGAAAATGTGGTTTTAACATGTTTTTTTCTGATGATGGTCATATATAAAGAAAGTTCAGCTCTTTTCTGAGTATTTCTTTATTCAAATTGTTGTTATTCAGGAGCAGAAAAAACATTCTGTTAGAAAAGCTGCGATGTAGAAAACACACTGGACAGGCCACAAGCTCCCTGCTCGGGGTGTGTGTGGGTGTGTGTGTGTGTGTGTGTTTAAAAATAGGTGAACGAAACGATTAAAGCAGGTTTTGTGTTTTCTGCTTTTACAAGTTAAACATTCAAAAGCATAAGCACCTTTTTTTTCATTCATAATTTTGCCCTTTTTCTCCTATAATATTATTTTCCTCAAATATTGGTATCGACATTCATCACACTATGATTTCCTGCCTCAAATGAAACCAGAATTCTGGTTAATTTGGGTCAAATTCTCACTTCGTCTCAACCTACAGCTGCAAACAAAATGCTTTCAAATGTGATTTTTTTTTTTTTAGGCTTGAAGAGAAAATAAAAGACACAAACACAATTCCTGTTTGTTAGAAGCTGTGTGTTTACCTACCTTTAGCTCCGTCTACATGCAACATTTTTTTCATCTAAACAGTAGAAAACACTAAATCCATTTGATTCAAACTCACAAATGATTTAACTTGCTTCATGAATAAATTAAAAACATTTTTCCTCACAAATATATATAAAATGTATATATATATATTTGTGAGGAAAATGTTATATTATATTTTGTTGATGTTGTTTTTCTGTAAAGCTTCAGTTAACAACAGTTTTCTCACAGAGCGGCACAAAAAAACCACCAACTATAATTAGATTGTTTTAATCCAGTTCAGATCATTTCATGGTGTTAGATTGTCTTAATCTGGCTAGAAAGCTTTAAAACCAACAAATTAACTGAGATATTTTTGCTGGGATCCTTATGTTGAGTCAGCAATGAGCGACCCAAAAAAAGGGTGTTTGAATATACACAAAGATGAAAGTTTTGATAATAATTAATTAAAAATGAACAGAAAACTTTTTCTGCTGAAGAAATACTTTAAAAGAGAATCTATTTATGGATTTGGTGAACTGAATAGTTCTTTGTAAATTAATCTTGATTTTGACAAAGATTTACCAGCTAAATGGATTAGCAAAGGTTCTGATTGATGAGATGAAGTTGTGAAAACTGATTTGTTCTAAAAGGCGTCTCTTTTTTATTTACTCTGTTAAACATCTTTATTGTGTAAGCACATATTTGAGAATATTTTAGCAACTATATATTTATTTGACCCTTTTTATCCTGACAGGAGGATGCTGACAGGAAGTGATGTCAGGTGGAAGCCTAAAGCTGCAGAGATTATCTGCTTTACCTGCCGTAGTGGTGCTTTTATTTTGAAAGTACATGATCTGGGTGATCTGAAGAGGTTTCAAAATAAAATTATTGCCAACAGGACCTCTGATGGATAGAGTCACACTTCTAGAGGTTTTTTTTTTTAATTTAAATTTCCAACCCCCCCAGAAGTTTGAAAAAAAGTGAACAGTGTTTCCCTTCAGTTTTCATCAGGAGACGGGAGGCTAGAAATCATTCAGGTTTAGTAAGAAGCTCCTGTTTGAACACGCTGACCAATATATTCTTCGTCCACAGCTTCATGTGCACACTTTCACATGCTGCCGCAGCAGCGGTCTGCGGGTACGTTGAAGTTACTGCCGTGCTCATGTGCACGTTCTGGCTGCCCACTGGCCTTAATGAGCCGCTCTGTCAGCTGCAGGAACAGGATTTTTATTCATGACCTGCACACTGCGAGTTTTTCACACAGACTCCGTGTGTTAGTGGTGCCGCTCTGGTTTGATGTCTGACCCTAACATCAATGGATCCAGTCCAGTTCTGGCTCTGACCTCAGCAGGATCGGGCCACAAGCTGACAAACACCTATTTTTTAAATGATGCTAGCGGTCAAACAGGTTTAACTTCACTTATCAACATTAATTGACATTATTTAATTATGTAATTAATATCAGTATCCCAGTGTTCATTAGCTTTTTATGTTTTCTTAATGGTCACAGAGAAAAAAGAAAGTCCCAGCCACATAAATTAATAAAAGAGAAACCCTCCTGAAGGGAAGCCTTTGTTCCTCCTGGAAGAAGATTTCTGAATGTTTCAGAGCTTGAAACCAAAGATTTTTAGGTCAATAAGGCTGCAACCATCAAAAATGTATCAAATAAACTCCAGAAAGCTGATTAGTTTCCTTTACTGCACCTTGTTCTGCTGGAGGCTGATTCATTGCCTTTCCTTCCATCTCCATCGTTGCTTTTTGTTTTTGCAGTTCACAGAAAATCCTACATTGTGATCTAAATTGTAAACCAGTTCTGGTTTTGAACTGGTGCTTCATATGCTTAACTGGCGACTCTCTGGTTCCTTATAAACTGCTGTAAAAACAGACGTCTCTCTGTGTTCCTTTAGCTCAGCTCCTGTCTGACGGCTCTGATAAAAACCGAGAAGGAGGCCGAGGTGAGGCGAGCTGCCGTTCACGTCATCGCTCTGCTTCTGCGAGGACTCAGTGACAAAACAACAGAGGTGAGCAGGAACAAACTCGCGAACGAGATCGCCTGAGTTTGCCGTGAGGATAAATCTCAGCGTTTTCCATCCAAATACACCAAAAATACAAGTTTCTGATCAAGGTGCAGTTTCTTCTGTTCTCAGTCTTTTCCAGTTTGCACCAAAACCTTTAAATGAAGTCAAATTATAGCAAACTGTAAGACATGGACCATTTAAAAACACTAAAATACATTTATACATCGTCCAAGTTTAATAAATTCTAAAGCAGAAAAGTTGATCACACTTTTCAAGTATTTTTCTTTCTCAGGAAAAAAACAAACAGAAAAGAAAATATATTTCAAAACATTTTCTTTACCACAAATAGTGGTACTTTCACATTTTAAAATGCAAGTATTAAGTAAAAAAAGTTCATTTATGTAGCACTTTCACCAGATTGAATCACAAAGCGGCTTACAATGCAGGTAAAACTACAACTAAAAAACGAAATAAAACAAGCTGAATTTAAACACGTTAAAGATAAAAGCATAAAATCACCCCAACATAAAAACTTGCATACAGCTTAAAACAAACTGAAATAAAAAAGTCTTCAGATGTGTTTGTCATCTTTAAAGTCTAATTTATATGTATTTTTTTTAATACTTCCATAAAAAGATTTTAACTGCAACATTCCAACAGATCTCATATTCTGTCCCAAACAGAACTGCTAAAGACTTGCTAAAGATAGCTTACAGCCTCTGAAGGGACAAAACTTCCTGGAACGGTCAGTGGGAATACTGTGGAAATCCTCTGATATTAAGAACTGGTATTATTCGCTTGATGGTACTGAAAGAAGACGATGGAAAATGGAAAAAAACAGATATATATTTTTAAATTCTCATGCATTAAACTGGCCTGAAAACCATTTTTCCGCTGCCCAGATCTTCATCTGTGAAGTTTCTGGACTCAACATAAAATTAAACATGTATGAGAGATTGCAAAAGAAGTGAAATGTGTTCAAGAATGGTTATGAAGGAGATGAGAAGCGGAGCGGCGACTGGTTATACGATGGCCATGCCTCCCTGCCTCTCCCTGCACCCCCATGGGAAAGTTTCCAGCCCCTCCAGGAGCAGATGGCTCAGGTGTGTTGAAGCTCCAAGTCCAGCTGCTGGTCTCAGTCCAGTTCCTGTCATTATTGGAACAGCTGGGGGGGGGGGTCATTTGCTGTAATGACACGCTCAGGTTTAGGAACAAAGATGCTGACAGAGGAATGGTGGTGGGGGGTAAGACCTTTTGAGTGAAAGCCCGGAAAAGCAGACAGTTTGCCTGAAATCACATAGTTTTATTTGTGAATCAAACTTTTCTGGAAGTGAAAAAACCTTATTTTTACAAGAACTTTTTGGATCTGATGTTTTCTGTCGCTCTGCCGTAACAAACTCTGCAACAGGAAGGTTAGGAAGAACTGAATTAAAGCAAAACTTGAAGTGGGGCAACCAAAAGGAGAAGCATGGCTTTCCCAGGCTCCTCCTACTTTGAATTAGGGTGTGGTCGAGGTTGAGGAGGAACGCGCCTCCAATCAAAAGACCAGCAGATAAACCTCAGCCTCACCTTCTCCAATCGGAAAAGCTACGGTTGAGTCCGAATTCACTCAATACTTTCTGGTTAGTGCACCATAGTTGGCATTTGCCATTTTGTATGCCCTGGAAATTTCTCAGATGTCTTTGCAAGAGAGCGGTTCGATGCTCACATATAGACCATAATGCATTGCATTTGAAAACATGTATGTAAACGTATCTTTTAAAAAATGTTATCATTAGAACACGGTGGATTTGTAAATGGCTTATGTGAAATGTTCGTATTTATTAGTTTTTTACTTCAGCAAATGGGTGACACCATATTTGGTGTTTAAAAATCAAAACTGAACTCCAATATTACCCGTCATTTTGGTTGCATTGCTAATGTTTGATTGGGGGTGTGAGGGGCCGTAAGCTCTCTGGAGAGAGTGTAAATACATGGATGATGGGAAGGGGCTGAGCTTTTTCTAATGAACTTCTGCCGCTCTGCAGAAACTGTGTCCTAGAAACCACACATTTTATTTTATTTTGTTTTATTTAGGCTAAAAATTACATAATCATCATTAATTGACCACCAGGAAGGCTTTTACAATAGATCAATAGATGATGAGAGTTGGACTTTAAGGGTTGGGTTTTAAGAGTAGTGAAGGAATTCAAACAAAGACTAAATGTCTTCTTTTCTAAAGTTTTTTTTAGCTTAACTACAAACCAGAAAGGAATTCTGTTCTTTAAACTCAAACTGAATTTACTCCAGATGACCAAAAGAACCACCTCTGTTCCTAAATGTGTGAAGTTCACTCAGATTATCCACACAGAAGTTTTAATCCTGGTTCCTTTTCCTGCATCAAGTTCTTTTCATACTGGTTGATGAGGAGTTTTAAGAAGCTCAATCGTCATCGACATGGAAACAGAAAAGTCAGCTCTAATGTTGTGTCTGTGTTTGTTTCTCCTGCAGGTTTTCAGGGATGTCCTGTTGGATCTGTACCGGGCCCTGAAGTGGGTGATTCGCTCAGACCCTGACGAGATCTCAGTCATTCATGCTCAGCTGGCTCTGGAGGAGCTGGATGATGTGATGAGGAGGTTCCTCTTCCCGGAACAAAAGCTGGAGAAAAAGATCCGGGTTCTGTCGTAGCGTTTGCAGATCTGCAGGAACAACCGGAGCACCAAGGATCTAGACGTTATTGTAATGTTTCTGAAACACCGTCCAAGCTTCCTGCTGAACTTTAAGGTTGACATTTGGCTAAAGAAAACCCTGTAAAGCTAACTTTTCTAATAGCTTCTGAAGCTTGTGAAAGTGATGCATTTTTTCATGAACAAGTTTTGCAGGTTTTATTTGTTTTAGATTGAAATAAAAACCTCAAAATTCTGATTTTATGATCCCATCTGCTGAATTTACTCTCCCCTTTTCCTTGAACTTGCAAATGTATGACTTTAATGATGAAATCCATGTCAAAACTTCTGAAACTGACCAAAGCACTTTAACGAAAAGTTGTATGTGTGCAGACTTCAGTCTGATGCAGAGCGAGGAGACATTCCTTCTTTTGTCTGATCTATTTCATGAAAGTCTGACCCTACTGACCCCCACCCTGTGTGTACTCACAGCAGACAAACACAACGAGCGCACCCCAGTTTGTAGTCATGGAGAAGCGGAGCCGCACAGGCGGTCAAATCATGTCCAATCCAAGAAGATCCTGTGGAGATTGTTCTTCACCAGTATCATCATGTTTGAATCCATTTTTACTCATTTTTTAAAATAAAGTAATAGCATGTAAACGTGTATTACAGTTGATGTCCAAGCTTTTAAAATGACAACATCTCACTTTGACTGAATCTGGCCAGGACATTTTCACAAACGTTTGACAAAGCCCTGCCCAATCCAAGAAAACTCGCCATTTCTTGGGTGGTTAAAAATAATTGACTTTGTATTAAAAGGCCTATATAATTCAAAATAAACTTTTTGTATTTTAACAGTGATTCCTCACAAAAATAACCCAAAAGAATTGGTTTGCTTAATTCAAACACTTCTCAATATTCCTCTAAAACCTTGCTCTCTGAGCACCAGCTCTTCCTAGTCCACGAAAACAAGCGGATCCTCACGTTGTGATGTCACAAAGTGAGGAACAGCCCCTTCCAGGAAGAGTCTGCGCTGTCAGCTCCACCCCCCCAGGCTAACACACACACACTTGCTCCGCTGAGCTAGCTGGGATTTGCAAAACATTTTCATTCTATTTTATTTATGCACCATATGTACATCCATCTTTACAAAAGTTAAGACGTTTATTTTCATGAGCAAAATAGGATGATGTCATGAAATGGGCGGAACCTACAAGAAGCAAAAAGGTGGTGCCTCAGAGATCGAGTCGTCTTACTTCTGGGTAGGAGAAGAACTCATGAAAATAACTCATATTTTTCATTTAAAAAAATGTGTTCTTAAGTGTGCCAAAGGTCATATATTACTCTGAAAGGCATGATAAAACCCCTTTAAAATTCATTTGTGATTTAAAAAAACAAACAGAATCAAAAAGTTGACACCTTTGTGTCTATGAGTCAGGAACCCTTTAGCAGCATCAGAAATATTTCACCAACCTTTTGGAAATATTCACAAACGTTTGTGTAAGGAGTTGGTGTGACATTTATTAAGTAACAAGTCGATTTATCTTTAATTGAAAATTAAAGTGAAGGATTTTTCAGTCTTGCGTTCTAACTGATTGCAAGCAGCACAATAAAGCTCTGACAGTTTTTAGCTTGTCAAAACAGAAACTAAACCTAAAATTTCTGTCTATTTAGAGCACAGATTTGCTTTTTAATCCTTTTAAAATTTAGCTAAAACAAAAGTGAGATGACTGCAAGTAAGTGCTGGTAAATGTTGCAGATGTGCACATTGTTAGGGTTTTTTTTAATAGAAAATGTATTTAAAAAATGTGATTATAAAGCAGCTTCTATCGGTTGTGTTAAATGTATATTTGCAGTTTGAAAATGTTGATTTGAGATCAAAAAGATTTTATAAAAATTCAGTTATTGAGCCGTTAGATAAAAAGGGAGGAGCAATATTATTGAGTCTCTCTCTAAAAACAAAAAGTCCTGTTCTCATTCTTAATAAAACTTGCATAAGTGGGTGTTACCTTCAGATAAAAGAGTGTTTGTTCTTTGAAAGCCTGTTCATTTTGGAACCATAGGAGGAAATGTTTACCCTCAAGAGGGTGACTGCACGTGCTCTGTGGAAAATAGAAATGTTGTCCTCCCTCTTTGACAAAAAATACAGGAATCTTCTGCTGTTCTTCTCATAATTGATTCCGTTTTATAGTTTGAACCTTTGAGATCTCCAGAACAAGGGCTTGTTTGAATTCAGCTGCAGATCTTTGACCAGAAGGTCCCCTTCTGTTTTCAGATGTTTTCAAAATGAGGCAGCCTGAAGTTATTTTGGTCCAGAGTCTGCTTGAAGCTATAAATGGACTTCACTTTCTTTTTAACCACAATATGTCCTAATATGGCTCATTTTAGTTGATCTCCAACATGACAACATTTGCTTTTTTGTGGGTTTTTTTCAATAGAAAATGGGTAAATCTGTTCATTTACAAATGAAAAAATATAGAAGTGGATCCTTCAGCAAGGTTAGCTGAAGTCAAAATTCTTCTGTGCGTTGCTCATGAATTGATCCATGTGCTGATGTATTTTGGTTGCAATGATGCCTGACATGAGCTTCCATGTTGTGGAGGGACAGGTTATTGGCTGATAGTTGGATGGGACTGCAGCCTTTGAGGGATCCTTCTGAATCGTTTGTCCTTCTGTTAGCCATTCAGGATGAATCCCATCTCTCAGCAGCTGGTTCTTTTGTGCTGCCAGGCGTTCATGGTTTACGGTAAGTTTCTTAAGCCAGTATGCATGTATCATGTCAGGGCTCGGTGCTGTCCAGTTTTTCATACCTGAAGCTCTTTCTTGGATGTCTGACACTGTTGTGGTTACTGGATTCTGTTCAGTGAGGTTGCTGTGCTCTTTTCTCAGAGAGACCAGCCATTGAGCGTTGATGTTTTGTGCTGCCTCTTTCTCCCATATACTTTTCCAGTACTGTTCAGTTTCCAGCCTTGGTGGGTCTGCTCTGCTGTTTTGACCCTGCCACTGAGCGTACACTTTCACAGGTTGGGTTGTGTACAGCCTGTTTTTCCGTCTGGCTTCATTGTCTCTTGTGTAACCTCTTTAGGCAGCTGCTCGAGGCCAGAAGCCTTTGGCAGTTTCCAGTGTTTCAGATGTGAACATCTGGCTGTATCTCTTCGGCACTTGCTTTTATATATATATATATATATAGAGAGAGAGAGAGAGAGAGAGAGAGATGAGATAGCTAGAGTTTTATCAAAGGGTTTAAAAAACATCTTAAGTCCAGAAATGTTGAATTGTCTTTCTATTTTTTGCAGGGTTAAGGAATTTTTCAAAAAATCTTAAAAGCAGAAAACAATATCAAACACACTTTTTTGATTGTTGGGCTGACTACAAATATTTTTCTGAACCAATGTGAAATTCCATTTAGGTACCAATGCTAATAGAAAAGAGCACACTTGTTCATCAGGATTGATAATTGGCTAAAATAAGTGACCCCAGGACTGATCCCTGCAGAACTCCAGAGTTTATTGGCCATTTCTTTATTGTATCTGTTTTTGGAAAAATGATGAGTGATGCTGAACTGGAGTTACCAACAACGATTGGTCAGAATGATGATTCTGATGGTGCTATGATTTTTATGAAGAGTTTTAGAAATGTCTTAAGAAACATACATGAATGAAAATCCTGTTAAAGGGAAGTGGACGACATGTAAAGATGTTAATCCAAAAATAAAGTTGAATTCCTTATGTGGGGGTGGAGGGGGATCTTCTCTAGCTTGTTTCAGTCTGAATTATGTTGGATGGGGTGGATCGGGATGGGTGGTGTATTGATCGTTGGGGGCGTGCTGCAGTTTGCCGGGGCAGAACTTGCTGGGTGTCAGCAGCTCAGAGGAGGAGAAAGGGTGGGTGGGAGCAAGATAAATAAGTCCATAAAGGATGCTTTGAGAGAGTTGGAGAGGAGAGGGGGGTTGCCGGTCAAACAGCCCCCCCGGCTTGTTGGAGGCTGCTGGCTGCATTGCAGAGAGACTCTGAGTGGGCTGGGGGGTTGAAGCTGAGCAAACGGGACGGACAGAGTGGGGGGATCAGGGCTCCTCGGCGGCAGACACAAACCGGCAATGCAGCAGAGTAAAGAGGAGCTGGGGGGGGGGGCTTTCTCCCTCCTGCTCGATCAAACTCCAGCCACATCAGTATCATTCAGACGCAGGATGGGGAGCAGCAGAGGAGAAAGTGAAGCTCTGATCAGCCCCCCAGCTGGCGGGATTCATGTCCTGGGACAGTCCTTGTAGATAGAGGAGGAGGAGGTGGAGGAGGCTGAGGAGGAGGGAGGTGCTTCGAGCTGCCAGCTGTATTTTTGGGATCTTCTGAAATAAGCAAGCAAGCTGGAATAAAGATGTAGTGTGAGCCGGAGGAGGGAGGGGGTCAGAACAAGGAGAGTGCTGTGCTGAGGGGAGGAGAGGGCTGGACGGGGAGAGCAATCTGGGGGGAGACCAAGACGGAGGGTCCACCGGGCCAGGAAGGTAAGAGTTTTTATAATGAAGGTGAGAAGAATCCTGCTGAGAGAGACAACATGAGATGAATGAACAAATGAATGAATGAGTGAACTCAAGACACAAAGGAGGGAAACTTGAGGCGACAGTCAGGTCAGTGTGGTTCATGGAAATATTTGGGGGGAGACTCACTGGAGTCAGAACCAGAACTGGAGTCTGAAGTTCTGAGTTCTGACTTTAGAAGCTCTGATGACCTTTCTGAACCTCATCACAGCTCGGTGTGTTTCAGCCGGTTTGGTCTGAGGTGGATTTGTTTCTGGATTCATATGAGAGTCAAGATGAGAACATTTTCCATGCAAGGAAAAAAAAAAAAAGCAAAGATTTCTGCCTTTGTTTGATTTTTTTCTTCTGACTTGTTTCATTACTTTCCGTTGACATACTTTAGTTCTTCCATGTATTTGAGTTGGATTCAATTTAAAAGTTTGGAGTAAAATAAAGTGAGCTCCTCCTCTAAAAAAAAAGGCTGTGAAAAAAATGTGCGGTGTAGCGCCCACTACAGGTCTGAAACTTGAAAGACCCTCTCTGATGAAAATTGCATTTTGGTTTTTTTTTAACATGTTTTTGTCACATTTTTCTGATGATGGAGGACAACATTGAATTTCCGAGCATTTCTTTATATAAACTGTTGTGAATCAGAAGCAGAAGTAAAAGTGCCTTTGGAAAAAGATTGTTTTTGTGATTTGGAAAATCCCAATGACGCGGGCCACAAGCTCCCTGCTCCGCTCCATTCCGATGCATCTACTTGTAGACAAATAGATCCATGTACGTCTTTGTTAGGTTGTGGGTGTGAGGGGGATGTAAGCTAGCAGGAGAGCATGAAGACGAATGGATAATGGGAAATGAGGGCAGGCTTACCCGACAGCAACTGTCCCCCCCACAACTCAGACAAATTTCTGATGAACTTCTGCCGCTCTGCAGAAATGATGTCTTAGGAAACAACAAGTTTTTGATTTTGGCTAAAGTCAGCATAATCATAAATAAAATACCACCAGGGACGCTTTTACAAAAGATCAAAAGATGATTGGAGTGGGACTTCAACGCTAAATTTCCCGTGTCATCATTTCATTAAATAATAACGCTCACATTTTTGAATGAGCATGACAGTTTGTTTTTTTGCCGTGCTTTCGTTATTAATCAATTGAACCCAAATGTTCACTAGACTCACTAAAACCTGGAAGAAGTCATCACTGGTTCAAGTTTTCAGTGTTAAAAGTAATGGCTCAGCCCTCTTTTAGTCACCATAGCAACTGATTGTTGTATAAAGCCTTTTGTGTGTGTTCGGTTAACCCTGTTTGTGGTTGTGCAGTAGCAGTAAAGAAAACTGACGCTTGAGTGAATCCGCAGACCTCCAGGTTTCTTCATTCAGAGGAGAAATGAGGTCTATCTGAAGAAAGTCTGTAATCATCCTTTGCTCTGGAGATGCTGCTTCTTGTTGGTATTGGAGCAGATTGTTTTAATGCTGAATCTCAAGGACTGGGGTGGCTCGGCTGAAAATATAACCACAATATTTTGAAATCATTACAAGTACAAACATATATCGTTAAATCTCAGCTGGCTACATTTTTACATTTTTGCTAAAAAAAACAAAACACTTTTATTGAATCACATGTCACTTTTTCAGCAGATTTCCCTTTTCCAGGTGCATGATGGGAAATGTTTTAACTGACTCTTAGTCATTGGCTGAAAATGGGATGGAACTGGAGCGAGTGAGTGTGACATCACCCATAGAAAATGGTTAAATTCCAGCTCCAACTAACGCCTTTGTTGGAGCCAGAGGACTTGTCAGCAGTGATTGGTCTTAATTGGTCTGAGTCAACGTTTCTATGGCAACCACTCTAGCCAATCAGGAGGAAGCTTGTTGGAAGTCCACACCCCTAACACTTGAAAGCAGGATCAAGAGAATCTATCAACCAAAAGTTCTGAACGTTGGACGTGAGACCACATACTTTTGTTGAGGAATCTGATTGGCCAGTTTATAACTTGAATAACTTGTTCTAAAATGTAATGAAAAATACCCATATGTTAATTTAAAAAAAAAAAAAAGGTATCAGAGCAAGAATGGTTATTCTGGCAAATATAATGACTGAGTAATGGCTGTTTATTTCTCCATAGAAGTCAATGGGATTTTGGCTTTTTGGAGCCAGCGGATACTTCCTGTTTGGAACGCAAGAATGGAAGGGTCGCTCAGTCCAGTTCTTATATACAGTCAATGGTCTTAGTTTGAGGTGAGGTGTAGAAGGATTGTGCAGCCATTTCTTTACATGCACCAGCTCCTCTAAAGGAGAATTGAGACAATTCTGTTCCCTTCAACCATCAAATGAATGAGTTAGGCTCTTCCTTAATGCTCTCTACAGAGTTCTGAGGACAAAAGTTCTTCTAAAGATCAAGAAACCTCGGTAGGATTTGGTTTTCTTAGGTTTATTTTAGACCTGGACCTGTTGAAAATTGCTTCTTTACTCCCATGATGCACTTTTGCTCTGCAAACTCTATGAACTTCTGTGTTGATGTGTTTCTCTGGAACATCACTCTATTTAAGAGTTTTTTATCAAGACATTAAGAACAGCTTGTTATGAAGCTGAGCTTTTGTAACAGTGGAATCTGCAGTTTCATGGTTTTGACAGAATTTGGTCGTTTATTTTTCTGCTGCTGCCATTGGTTCGTTTTTTAAAGTTTTTTGGATTTATTTGGTTATTTTCTGTTGTTTATGAGTTTATTCTGACAGTTGGCTTTTTTTTTTCATATTTTTGTTTGCTGTGTGCGGTCCATTTTGACAGGTCCAAGTCACCTTCCAGGAATCAAGTCTGAGTTAGTCTGACATAAAATAATCACTCAGCAGTCACGATCGCCATACATTTAAAAAAATAAATCACTTTTTTGTCAAATGTTAGCAGTGATTTAGCAAATTTAAAATAAAAAGTAACATTGTAATATATGTAGACTAAAATAACTGAAAAATGCTTTGCCCTGCGTCTTTTCTGTTTGTCCACGCTCCCCCCTCTTCACCCAGGTAACCCTCTCGGTTAGGCTTTGTTCTCCGTCTGATTATGCGAGACGCCCTCAACTCTCTGGGAGTATTTCCACTGTTCTGTCTTCTCAATTCATGAGGATATTTTGTGCTTCTTACCCAATAAAGGTGACCTGAGAAACAGTTTTTAGTCAGAAAACTGGTGGATTTTCTAAGACAGATGATTTGATTTAAATTATGTCTTTTGTGGGTTTCATTCAGGGGTGTCAGAATCCAGGCCTATAGAGGCTTGGATTCTATTTTAACCAACCTGCCATTGAAGCTCATTATTGGCTAAACACACCTGGTCCAGGTAATCAGCAGCAGATAAGGCAGGATTTCTGGAAAACCAGCAGGAGGCTGTCCCTCGAGGCCTGGAATATATATGAGTTTGACACCCATGTCTAACTCCTGTGATTTTAGGTAGAGGCAAGTTCTAAAAAAACTATGACTTCCTACTATCTGGAATCTGGATCCCCCCCAAACACCTAAACAAACCACACCCCTGAAGCCACTGATCTAACCAAACTCCCTCTTTCTGGCTGGGCTGTGCCCCCCAGGGCGTTCAGATCACACCACCTGGGCCTGCTAATCCGCCCTGCATCACACGTAGATCCTTTCTTCTTTGGCAAAAATGGGATTGGTCAGAATTCCCAGATGGACATAATTGATTCCCAAACAGCAAAAAGGCATGCAGAAGCTTGACTGACTAACCTAAAAACAGAAACAGATTTCTCTTTGACCTAAAAATGTTACAATTCTACTCACTCACAGCTCCCGCTCACAACACACTCTGCTATCTTTTGAAGGAAGGACAGTAAAGCCACAGTATCTGAAAAATTACATACATCAACCCCAAACAGGTATACAAAAATGAGGTGCTTTATCTGTTTACAAAACAGACAAACATTAGCTCCCTCCCCAGGGCTTTCAAAGACTCATCAATGACTCCGCTGCTTTGCAAATACCACCATAGACAACCACACAAAGTTTGAATTGATAAACTGCAGGTAAGTAAGTCACAAAAATGTCCACATCACATCAATAAGGACAACTTTATGGTCCAAATAACATTCCACCAACATGGAGGGCTTATCTCATGTCACATTTAGGTAAAAAAATCGTGTTTTTTTTCCACAAACTCTTTCATTCTCATTAGAGTTCTATCCAGGCTTTTATTTTGTCAATCAAGGCTTTTATTTTGTTGGTGTGATTCAAATACCTGTTTCACCAAAAGTAGTTTAAAACATTTGTTATTTCTTAAATCCTTTTGACCTGATGAATTCATGTGGGCGATAAATAAAACACATTTTCAACTCAACTAAGTTAAAGTGACACAGATTCACCTAATGCTTAAACTACCCTTTGCTTTACCGGGGTTTTGGTTTGTTTTTTCTCTTTTGTAATTCCATTGAAATCAGCAGATTTCAATGGAATTACAAGATTGGTTCATGTTTTTATTTTCTTTGTCACTTCAAACCGGAGTCAGAATCATAAAGGTTTTCTGAAAGGTTCCCTTGTTGCTATGGTAACCTGCTACGATATCAAATTATTTAAACGGTAGCTAGATTTTCCTCACTTTGCAATGGATAAATTATTAGTTAAAATAACTTGCAAAGAGTATATGATATGTATCAAAACAAATAAAAACAGTCACATTTAGCCATGAGATGAGTCATTTCTACAAAAAAAATGACAAAAAATACAGTTTTTAGGATAAAAATTTGATTTTATTTTCATAAATAAATGCAACAAAGAAACAGTAAAGTTAAGTTTTAAACAAAATTAAATGATGGAAAATGTCTAAAAATTCTATTTTTAAATGAATCCCATTGATTACATTCTTCTTAGAGACTTTTTTCATTTGTAGATTTGTGTTTGTTGTGTTGTGGTTTGTTGTTTGACTGAATGTTCTGAAAGTTTCAAAAACTTATGCTGAAAAATCCACTCGTCACAAACAACACTTTCATTTTTGTCTGTCATCCAGAGCTCTGTCACAGATTCCCTCACTGAACAGGCTATTACATGAACTTGATGACACAAGACAAAGCTAAACTGAAAATGAGCAAAAAATGTTCTGTTTGTCAGAATATTGTGTTTCTAAATGAGCGTGATGAAAAGGGAAGCTGTGTTTGGTCCAAAGGCTCTGATTTCAAAAATTCCCTCAATTGTTGGGCCCTCGAATGTCTCAAGTTAGAGTTCCTGTGAAGAAAGTTTGAGTGAATGAGAGGCGGCCGTGAACCCGGCCTTCTCCCAAAGCTGCACGGACTCATGAACATGTCCGTGTATCTCTGCAGGGCAGAGCCCAGGTGGGGGCTGGAGGTAATTTCTTGAATGAAAGGGCAGAATTGTTCCAGCTGCGACTGGTCCAGAGGGCTGGAGAGGCTCCGCCCGGCCTTTAATTAGATCTATTAACCAAGAGGGGGGTGGGGGATGGCTGCATGGTGGTTGTGTGGCTGCAGGAGGAGCAGTTGTAACTTGTGGATGCATCCCTGCACGATTGACGCTGGCGAGCTTTCAGCCGGTCAGTTTGACGCTGTCAGAGTCAGAACAGAAAGCAAACATCCCACATTAAATTGAACTGTGTGGAAGTCAAACTTGATGTAGAACAGCTGAACTGGATTTCTTACAGGAAGTGCATCTGTTCAAGTGTCAGCCCGCCCATAACAGGAAGACTTGGGTTACATTATACATGTTTTCAGAGTCAAATTTAGTTTGGAGATTTTCAAAACAAAAGACAAACATTTATTGTTTAAACTTACCAAAGCAATTTAGAGCTGCTGGAACATACATACAGAAACAAATGTAATATTCTAGATAAGTAAACATATTACTTTGACAGCTAGACTTTAATAATTTCACAGAGCGAATCTGCATCAAACTTTACTTTAAATAAAAAATATATGTTCATTGTTGAGGTTAAGGCTAAGTTGGTTGTAAGGTGAACTTTGCTGCTTCTGTTTAGATGAGTCAAATCATAATGTACAAAAGAATTATATACAAACACAGATGGACATTAAAGAGCCATCAATCCCAATCTGGCCAAATCCGATTAAAACATATAATAATTCTAAGGTATTTTAAGAAGAAACAAGCTGGTTGATTGAAGCAATAATTTTCATGTTGAGTGTGAATTGGGTGACAGTGGGAAGAAATGACTTTGCTGTAACAGGAAGTAAACGAAACAAAAACAGATTTTTTAAAATTCTGAATTCTTGGAAGAACTAAACTAAAATTCCAATAGCTGATGATGTCATCAGCTTGTGTCGCCTTTTGAAGTGATTCCGATGACCTTGCGACCAATGTGGCCAGACTGGTTAAAAATGAAGGATAGACCGCCCCAGGTTTTACTTGACCTTTGTCTAACTGTTCCTCTCTCCTGTTTCACCTTCTCTCTACACATCATCCCCCAGATGCCCTCTCGCTGCAGGAATGCGGTGAACATCGTGGTCACCACCCTTTTTGCCACGGTGGTGCTTTTCGCCATCCTGCTGGCCTACGTCACAGGTGATCAAACACACAAACCTGCTGCTGAGGATGAAGCAGAGATGTTCATGTTGGCTCTCTGCTCTCTGCAGGGTACCAGTTCATCCACACAGAGCAGCACCACCTGTCCTTTGGTCTCTACGGTGCCTTCCTCTCCCTCCACCTCTTCCTCCAGAGCCTCTTTGCCTTCCTGGAACATCGACGAATGAGGAGCCCTGCCTGCCCTCGACACCTCCGACGCTCTGTGGCCCTCTGCATCGCAGCATACCAGGAGGACCCCGACTACCTGAGGAAGTGTCTGCGCAGCGTGCGACGCATCTCCTTCCCAAGCCTAAAGGTGGTGCTGGTGGTGGACGGGAACCGGCCAGAGGACCGCTACATGATGGACATATTCCATGAGGTGATGGGCGGAGCTGACCAAACAGGCAGCATAGTCTGGAAGGGGAACTACCATAGCGATGGGAGTGGAGGAGGAGGAGTCAGAGGCAGGGGGAGGAGCACGGTGCACATGGAGGAGGCGGCTCGGGTCTCTCGGATCGTCAGAGGCTGTCGGTACTCCTGCATCATGCAGGAGTGGGGAGGGAAAAGGGAGGTGATGTACACCGCCTTCAAGGCTCTTGGGGACAGCGTGGATTACGTTCAGGTGAGAATGAAAAACGGAAACAAACATGTTTTGTCCTAATTACTTTTTTCAGATAAAACAAACATAAACAACTGTTGATATTTAACTTTGGCACATTTTGCCCATCATCTGAAGTTTGCTTAAAGGTCACCTGACTTTTGTGAGGAATCTTCTATGTCTGGTTTTCTTTTTTTGGGAGGGAATCAGACCTGCCAGATCCATCTGACTCGGACTGGCCACGCCCCCATTGTCTGATATTTTTGAGTCAGTTCTATTCCGTTTTTAAAGCAGGGGACGACCCTCAAACAAGGTTGTCTCAGAGGTGTTTTCCAGGTTCGTTTTTGCAAAGAGGGCCAGATTTGGTGAAATGCGTGATCGCCAACCATTCAGCCTGCATTCTTTGAACCCCTGTAACAACAAGAAATGCAAATGAACTATTTGACGGTTTTGTTTTGTTTTATTGGCGATTGGATACTTTTCATTTCTTCACTTAGAGCAGAACTACATACGTTTTTACTAAAACTACTGTAATATAACAAATGTTAGAATTGATCTGAACATTTTGGTTGGGATTTTTAATGGCCAGACCCCTGATTATATTTCCCATCTGCTTGGACCGGATGTCTTTAGTCGCCTCTTCTGGTCCTCTGCTTTGAAGTTACTTAAAGCCCCAAAACTGGTTAGAAAACTTAAGATGACCTGCTTTCCAAGCGGATGCCCTGCCAGACAATGTCGAGTTCTTTAAGAAACAGCGGAAGAAGCTGAAGCTGCTTTTGAAAAGAACTTTTAGTCCATTATTCTGTGGCTTTTTCTAATTATTGTTTAACTTGTTTTTCAGTCCTTGACTGTTTTACTCTGTAAAGCACTTTGTGATTTTATTTATGAAAGGTGCTTTACAAATTACATTTGAAGAAAACAGAAATAAAATAAAAAAAATGTTTGTTTGGAAAAAAACTTTTTTCAACATTAAATCTGGGTTCATATGAAAGGAAACTGATTATTCATGAACTTCTAAATATAAATCACGCAAACGGGGAAAAAAAATAGTTATCCCATTCATCAGTACAAACCACCAGGGTTTAGGTCAGAGAAGAAATAAATCTGTTCTTGCTTTGCCCTCAAGGCTCTGTAGGTCAAAGTTGTTGCTACAGGTTTTATAATGTCGTTTAGCCAATCACAATCAAGAAAACATAGTTCGTAGAAAGGGCTTGGTTTTATGACAAGAGCCTGACAAGGTCAGATGAAGAACATCAATTTTTTTCCACTTTCTCGTAGTTTTTTTTAAAATTAAAGTCAGTTGGTGCTTCTTTAAAACCAGAATGTCTTCTCTTTTGCATTTTGACCACCGAGGTTAATCTGTTTCAGATTAAAACCAGAACACTTTGAACATGTGATCCAATTTTGTTTTCTGCACATTTTTGAATTTTATGAATGGGATGTCCTCCAAACACCCTAACAGTGATTAGATTATATGGAGAGAAAATAGACTCACTAAATTTGTGTGTGCGTAATTCTTTATTAGTAACTTGTGTTTGTGTGAGTTTGGATTTATATCTTGATTTGTAACTCCTTCAACACAGGCATCATTTGTATTTACGTTGTGACAATCTGGCCAAACATTTAGTATTTGGACACCAAATTAGCAAATAAATGAAAAATCAAGAATACTCATTTGCTTGATTAAAGCCCATATTTCATATTTACTGATTTCAATCCCTGTGATTTGCTGTTGGTTCATCGTGCACCCTGATGTGACATCTGGTGAGTTCGCTTCATGCCGATGCCCACAAACATGTCTTCATCAGCAGGTTACAGAAAAAAAATCAGCAGAAGAGGATTCCAGAATGAAACCCAGTTGGAAAATCATCTTCATACCAACAGTTGAGTGTCCTAACATGCTAGCAGCCGTGTTGCACTGCAGGTCAGAGGTCAAGCCCACCTGTGTCCCCACGTTGACCTGAAGGTTTTAGCTTCAGGTTTCAGCCGTCCTCCTGTGACAGGTCCAGCCAGCATGGAGGCAGGCTCACATCTTCAGTCTCATGCTGCTGTTTCCACAGGTGTGTGACTCAGACACGGTTCTAGATCCAGCTTGTACCATTGAAATGCTGAAGATCCTGGAGGAAGATCCCATGGTGGGCGGGGTTGGCGGGGATGTGCAGGTACAGCACAGATATGAGTGTAAATACGTCAATGTTTGGCAAAAATGTGTATTTCCTCAGGTTTGGTTTTGAAAACAACAAGGTCACACAAACAGTCAGATAAAACCTGCTGCTGCATGTTTGTTTGTGTTAGTAACCACAATTCAGACGTTCGATTTTTTTTTTTTTTTAGAGAAAGTAGTTCTGATCTTTAGATTGATTTGAACTGGAGTTGTGCAGAACCAATAACGTCTACTCCTAAATGCTAATTTTTCCAGATCCTCAACAAGTACGACTCGTGGATCTCCTTCCTCAGCAGCGTGCGTTACTGGATGGCCTTCAACGTGGAGCGAGCCTGCCAGTCCTACTTCGGCTGTGTGCAGTGCATCAGCGGCCCTCTGGGCATGTACAGGAACTCTCTACTGCAGCGCTTCCTGGAGCCCTGGTACCACCAGACCTTTCTCGGCTCCAAGTGCAGCTTCGGTGACGACCGCCACCTGACCAACCGGGTGCTCAGCTTCGGCTACAAGACCAAATTCACTGCTCGATCGCAGTGCCAGACAGAGACGCCCACGCAGTATCTGCGCTGGCTCAACCAGCAGACACGATGGAGCAAGTCTTATTTCCGCGAGTGGCTCTACAACGCCCTGTGGTTCCACAAGCACAGTCTGTGGATGACCTACGAGTCAGTGGTCACTGGCTTTTTCCCCTTCTTCCTGGTGGCCACGGTCATCCATCTGTTCTACCGTGGGCGCCTGTGGAACATCTTGCTGTTCCTGCTGACCGTCCAGCTGGTGGGCATGGTGAAGGCCACGTACGCGTGCTTCCTGCGTGGAAGCCTCGTCATGATCTTTATGTCTCTGTACTCGCTGCTCTACATGTCCAGCCTCCTCCCAGCCAAAATGTTTGCCTTGCTCACCATCAACAAAGCTGGATGGGGCACCTCGGGCCGCAGGAAGATTGTGGTGAACCTCATCGGCGCTGTGCCGGTCACAGCGTGGGCTTTGGTGCTGCTCGGAGGCGTGGCCTACACCGTCTACTGTGAAACCCAGCAGCGGTTCAGTGAAACTGAGAAAGCCTTGTTGATAGCAGGAACCGTCCTGTACGTCTGCTACTGGATCATCCTGCTGGTGCTCTACCTGGCGGTTGTTGCCAAGCGATGCAACAAGAGGGAGGAGCAATATCACCTGTCATACGCAGAGGCGTGAGGCCGAGGTTGCTGGAATGTCAGTGTCAGTGCAGCCGCTCTAGTGCTGGTCGGTGAACAGCTCAAGCGAGGAGCTGTGATCTTCATCTCTGGTGCTGTATGGACAGATGTGAAGGGTCCACCAACTCTGCCATTTCCTCTACGCTCTCTGGTGCTTCACTCTGAACCAAGCAGGACGTTCAAGTGTCCAGACTGTTGGAAGTTTCTGCAAACTCATTTGAGAGCGTAGAGGAATGACACACATTTCAACTCAGCAACTGTTTCAGACGAGAGAAGAAACAAAAAGCTCAAATTTCAGGCTCAGTGGAAAAAGAGAAGCTCTGGAAATGTTTCCGCTCTAAAAACAAGACAAAAGGAGAGAGAAAAACGGAACTGCAATAGAGGAAGTCAAGCAGAACACAGAAAAACACCTGTAGTCAGACAGAAGGTGCACAAGAAATGTAGAAAAGGTCACATGCAGGGTTGGGTTTTTTCTCAGTAGGCCTCAGAACTCACAGAGTGAAAAATTACAACCCAAATTTGAAGAAAGCTTGGATTCTATGAACCATAGAATAAACTTCATCAATCTTTGGATCATAAACTGGTTCTAGAATCAATAGATTGGAACAAACACGCCAGACTTAACCATTATGACAGCATGATCTCTTACAGATCCACTACGATCCCTTTTAATCTATTTTCAAAGCATTCCCAGTGGTCTTTTATGGACCCACTAAGATGAAAATGGTGTTTTTAACATGTTCTCTCTAACAGTCCCGCCCACGATTTCTAATGAACTCCTGCTGCTCTGCAGAAACTATGTCCCAGAAAACGACAGGTTTTATGTTTTTGGCTCAATGGCTTCATCATAAATAAAAGAGCACCAGGAACGCTTTTAAACCGGGAGTCACGTTCAGCCCTGACCTCTGAGGTTCTTTCAGATTCTCTAAATTGATTTAATTCATTCAGAGATCACCACACAGTTTAAAGGTGATTGGGTCGACTAAAAAAGTTTTTACATTTCAGAAAGGTGAGTTTCGTGGTTACTGGTTACTGACCCCACAATCAAAGAACCACTCCGATCATCTTTTAATCTGTTTTTTAGCCAAAATCTAAAAGCCTGCGCCGTTTTCCAGGACATCATTTCTGCACTTTCCTCTCTCTGTTGCTGAGAGCTGTCTGTTTTGTGTGTCTATGGTTTTAGCAGAACAGGGAGCTTGTAGTGTTTTTTTTAACATCTCAAATACAATCCTTTTCCAGTTGTATTTTTGACTGCTCCTGATTTACAACCATTTGAATAAGTAAATACTCAGAAATTCAATTTTAAGCTTAATTTTCTTTACATATGTCCTCCACCATCAGAAAAATGCCATGTTACAAACACAGTTTTCATCTGAGTGGGTCTTTACAAACGCCTCTTCCAGATGGAAAAGGTTTCTGCCTTGAAATCTAGAAAAAGATCTTCATTTTCTCTTAATTTAAGAAGTAAGTAAGATCGCAGCTCCATCAACTTGTAAGATCAGTTTCTAAATTCAGTTTTTTGCGGTGGGATTGAAACTTCCTGATGGGATGAAGCTCCATCTCATCCAACAACCGTATCTCGTGCTTACAGCAGACAATCTAACGTCCCCCCCGGTGGTGCAGCCACGTTCACGGTGCTGCGTCAGATAATCCAGCAGGTTGATCAAACAGTCAATTTCCACTCAGTTTTGTAGTGTCAGAAACATGATCACAAATGACATTTGTGTTTCCATGGAGACACTTTTTTTTACTTTCGGACATTTTCTGTCTTTTAATGCTGTAAAATCAGAGAGGCCTTTGTTTGGAGAACATGTTCTCAACTGTCCTCAAGTTAGATTAATCGTGAATGTGCAAAGAGAACATGAAAATCATAAACAAAACTTGTTTTCCTGTCGTCAGAACCCCACCACCATGTATCCTAATGTTCTGGAGTTTCCACACAGGATGCAGGAACTTTCCGCAGTCACTAAAAATGCTCTGTTTCTGACACAATCCTCCCTCACATACCACAAAGAGGCTCTTTATGGTTCAAGACTGAACGAATGTTTTCAGCTTCTGGATTCTGATTCAATCACAGGAGCAGGTTTTCTCCAGCTGAGCCCAGAGGTAACACATCTGTCCTTCCGCCCGTCAAAGTCAAGCCGCACTTGGAGGCGTACACTTGTATTTGGAGAAGATTTTGAGTTTTTTTTAAGCTGCTGGCAGCAAAGTATATGATACGGTCTGTATCTGCTCCTGGAGGACAAACAGGATCATCTTTCCAGCACACTTTTTATTTCGCAGACATGGAGACATTTGAAGCTCAATCTAGAAAAAAAAAAAGTCAATCGGATCTGCATTCTGTCTGCAGCCTTCCTGGCTCCTGTTTGAAACCGGCTTTATTTCTCAGATTCTGTGTTTTATGTCCTTGAAGCTGTGCTGATTTCCTGCTCATAAAAACACGGGAACGTCAGCTCTGATGCGGATCACGTCAACCCCGTCAAACTGCTGAACTCCAGAGCTCAGAAACACCTCAGGGTTTTTGTGACTGGCCAATTACAACTCCCTGGAAGTGATGGTGATGACGAGCATCATCACCTCTTGGTGCTTTCTTTGCTGACTAATGATTGGTCAGTCTGTGGGTGTGGGGTGTGTGTGTGTGGGGGGGTTCTTCTAAAATGAGTGCTTTAGAAAAACAAAAACGGATTAAACTTTGATGAAATTTCACCTGCTGGTCTATCATTTCCTCATAGTTGCTGCAGAAAAAAATAAGACAAAGTTATTATTCATCTTTTTTCAAATCTTATCTGTGTTGAACTTCAGACATTAAGAACAACTTTTTCTGTCATTACTTTTGTTCTGCATCTTAACCCCTTCATGCCTGAATTTATTTCCTATTTATAAAAAAAATTGCCTCCGTTTTTTTTCAATTCAAGGTGATATTAAATTGAGTAGTGTTCTAGTAGGAAGGAATTTAGTGACGTACAGCACGAGAGGGTTGAAGTTTAACACAAAAAAAAAATCCACACATATTTAGAATTGGTAAAAACGTAATGGTTAAACAACACTTATTGATTTAAACTTGTTTTTGAACACACACAGTAAAAAGATCGCCTCTTGTTGCGTTTTCATTCCTCAGTGATGATCTTTATTTCCTCATTAGAGGACATAGTCCAAACAATGCTCCAAGTTAAGCTGCAGGCGAACACTGATGCGATTCACTGAGGTGACTGTGCTGGGACCATGAGCAAACAAATATAGTGACATTTTATTATCCATTCATCTCCTGAACCTGCTGAATCCCTCTCAGGGTCATTGGGTTGCTGGAGCCTATCCCAGAAAATAATAGAAAATAATAATCACCAAAACTAACCCCATCTTCAGCCTGGTGTCAGAAACATTTTGGATTTTTATTTCCTTGTTATCTATTCATTAGGAAGGTTGATTCTTTTATTGTTTTGGTTTTCTTAGAGCTCAAACATGAATTATTAGTGGAAGTGGAAGGACTCATAACAGCTTCAAATTTTACCTTAATGGTCTAAATTCCTTTTCTGAAATGTTTTTGAGGCAGGGCAGAGGGATCTCTGCTCATTATGACCGACCCACAACAGAGTTCATTTTTACCCAATCTAATGAGCAAGGCCAGAGGTTGTCGGTTCAAAATATCTACGTTTGTGGTTCAAAACAAAACAATTTTTGTTGAGAAATTGATTTAAGTTTTATTTGAAGAATGATTCAGATGTTCAACTTCAAACAGATGATTGTTCATAATACGTCAGACTCAAAGAATTCTTAGGACTCTTCTGATCATCTGCATCTCTATACTGGCACCAAACCACAGGAACCAAAGTGAGCCTCATCCAGAAAGAACGCTCCAGAACATTTATAATGTCTGAACAAAGAGGTGAACCTCTGTCAACCTCACAGAACCCCTCGCTCCCATAAGCTTTGGTCTGATCCACAACAGTCTGGTGTGAGGTCTTGCTAGACCTTTTTGGGCACATTTGTGATGATGGGTTTGGGGCGCGTCTTAAAGATCAGCTTTCGTTTGATGAGTGCCTTCACTGAATATGAGGTGGAGTCCCGCCGGTCCGGTTCCATGGCATCGTCATGGCTGTCCTGAGAATGGCTTGAGTGCTTCATGAGGACGGCGAACGGTTTGTCCAGTTTGACCTGCTTCCCGTACAGAATGTGATGTCCAACAATGAGCACCGGCACCCCCTGATGGAGGAAAATTGAACAGCGGCCATGAGAAAGAGCCATTCCAAACAACAAACACAAACCACTCAAGTTCCAGCTCTGGCTTTATGTGAGGAAGTTATTGGAGTTCAGACTCATCACTTATGTTTCTTTTTGGCCTCAAAAACATACAACTCTGTCCGTACCTCTTTGGTGTACATCAGGTCTCCCATTACGTTTCCAGCCAGACCAGAGTTGTGTCGAGACACCATCTCTCCCTGCAGCTCCACCAGCAGCCACTCAGAGGGACCACCACCATCCACACTGCTTCTGCAGGAGGAGATACACACCAGTCCTATGACGGCAGAAACAACATACTGTCCACGGTCTATGAAAACAAGAAGAGAGTGAGTCACTGTGAAACTCCATATCTGGACCAAACCTAGAACAGCAATCGTCCATGACTCATTTGAGAAAACTGGAAGGAGACTGCTTCTTTAAAAATACTTTTCATAACCCACAAATGTCACTTTTCTGAAAAAAAGTTATGTTTTGATCAGCCTGAATGTTTTTTCTTAACTACGTGACAATTGATTTTGGGACTCTGTTCTTTCAATACAAAACAACATATAATTGAGTAAATAAAGGCGGTTTGTTTTGTTTTTTAATATGGGGTGGATTAAAACTTCATACATTAAAATATTGCATTCTTGTGTAGTTTTTATGTTTTTAAACAATCCCATCACCACATTGCTATCTTTTTAATTATTTTATGCATACTGTAAATAAAAAGATTACAGAGCTGAATTAGCGTATTAATGTTGTTTGTAAGATAAATCTTCTAACGAAATCACAAGTGTAACTAAAATCTGGGTTTTAATGCTTATATTCAAATTTAGAACTTCATAATCTACAGTTGTATGTTTTTTGGCCCTTTGTCATTTCAAACAAATATTTCTCTTTCAAACAAAGAATATGGCCCTATTTTAGCTCTTTAAAAACATTTAAAATTGTTGTTATTATTATTCAATATCAGAAGTATTATCTTTTCACTTAACACTGATGTTGACCGAACTGTTTTTAACTGGACAACGAAATCACTCTGAAAAGTAAACACACGGTTTTCTAATACTCGAAAGAATCTAAAACTAAATATTAAAGTTATTTAAATATTCGAAGGATGTTGCAGAAAACATGATCGAAAAAAGAATATACCGTTTTTCTCAGCAAGACAAAAAAGTTAAATAACATAAACAAATAAAAGGTTGTGTTTTACCTTACAACTATCTGAACCATCTTTAATTCTGTCTTGTTTTCACAATTAGGTTTTTTTTTTTCGTTTGTTTTTGTTTTTTTAGTTTATAATATAAAGTTCGAAGCTTCATCACATTCGCTTTCCCATGTTGTTATTCTGAGTAATGTTCCCGCCAGACCGACGTACAGTCAACGCGATGACGTGTTTCCGCCTCTCTCTCTTCACTGCCGGGTCAAAGGTTTCCAACGTGGCTCCCGATGTTTTGAAACGTGCCCCGTTTAGTCAAACGTAGTTCGTGCTGTGAAACTCGGTAAGTGTCGGTTCAGGAGTTTTGGGATGTTTTTAGTGAGTTATTGTTAATCCGCGAGGAGCGTCGCTGCTTGAGCGCGTGAGCCGCTAATGTTAGCATGATAGTCAGAGCTCTCGGACTTTCTGAAGTTCAGATTTAACTAAATACTTCTTTATGCAAAACCTCCTAAAATACGGTTCGTCTCCATGACAACTTTGGCTTCAGCTTACTTATTCTTAAATGTAGAACTATGAAGTCCAAAGATTCTGCTTTTTATTTTTTTTATTCCATATTATAATTAATTGTGTCATTAGTATAAATAAATGTATTCTATGTATTGAAGACAAACACATTCTTAGTTAAATACTATGATCTGTTTTTTAAAAGGTTATTTATTGTAGACTGAGAAACATCAAACTAATAGACAAATATCGATAGTGATAAAATCATCATTCTTGTGCTCAAGAGCACATATGGCTTCTTCTCGGGTTAAAAACAGAACAAGGCATTTATTCTGGCATCACAAGCTTTTGTGGGTCTAACCATGAGGGGTTTTTTTGCGTAAGCTTTAGGTTTAAGGTTTTCACTCAACATTACAATCATGTTAAAACAATGTGGTGCTTCGTTGTGGAAACACAAGATCGATTAAAATGAAAACATGTTTAAAGGGGATGAAGAGTTTTTCACACTGTGACAGTTTCAAACTTTCAACATGTTTCCATTCAGTTCTGCAAACTCCTGCTTTGATCCAGAAGCCCCCCAGGCCTGCTGCTCCTGACAGCTGTTTGGATGTTCTCCATCCCTCTTCTCAGTCTCCATTTTATTTCCCGTCTAGTGTTCAATGGGGGAGTTCATGGTGCACCGCGTCCGCTTCTTCGACTACATGCCGAGCGCCATCCGGGCCATGGCTTTCAACAGCAGCACGCAGCGGCTGGCTGTGGCTCGGGCAGACGGTGCGGTGGAGATCTTCAACTTTGCTGACAACTACTTTCAAGAAAAGGTAAGCTCCCCGATCTATATTGATGAGAGTTTAGTGGTCTGAGATCTTATCAAGCACATCAGAGAAACTCACCGTCGGGTCTGCACTCATTCCTGCGCTCAGGTGATCCCTGGGCGGAGTGGCAGAGCTGTCGAGGCTCTGTGTTGGGTCAGGGGGCGTCTATTCAGTGCCGGTCTCAATGGAGAGATAATAGAGTATGACCTGGAGAAGCTGAGGCCAAGGTACAGTGTGGAGGCGTATGGAGGACCCATCTGGACCATCAGCTGTAACAACCAGGGGACCCTGCTGGGGGTCAGTAAAGCATTAATGTCCAGTGAGCTTCTTGGAGCTTTTAGCTGTGAGATCAACAGATGTTTCTGTGACAGGTGGGCTGTGAGGACGGAACCATAAAGATGTTTGAAATCCTAGAGGAAAGGATTCAGTTCCAGAGAAACCTGGACAGACAGAAAGGTGTGGAGAAACTTTAACTAGTCGAACAGACGGTGATTCAGAACACTTCTGGAGAATCTCCACAGAGCAAAGTCCGATCAACTGATCTGTGATCTTCCAGGTCGAATCATATCCCTGTCCTGGCACCCGTCTGGAGCACAGATTGCTGCTGGAATGATCGACATGATCAGAATCTTTGACGCAGAGACGGGTAAGTCCACTCTGAAGAGATCTTCTGAGAACCAGACCTCCCCAAAACCTGTTTGACATCCGGGGTTATGTTTGGTCTGCAGGAACTGTGCGGTTCATGTGTGTGATTCTGTACAGGTTTACTGTCTGAAAAAATGTAGTTACAAATCCCATAAACACAGTTACCGGTGATATTTTTAAAACTCTTTCATCCTTTAAAGTTGTTTTATTTCGAATAAAGGTCTGCTTTTTAATAATAGTTTTTTTAATGCTATTAAAATAAAAAGTTCGTTTTTCATAAAATGTTCTGTAAAGTTGTGTTTAATTACAGTCTGTTTAGGTTTGATGTGCATCTGTTTGTTGCCCCTCCGGTGTTTGATTGTTTTATTTGATTAAGAACCTTCATTTTTAAACTTTGGTTTTGGTAAAATCCAGAAGGTTCCTCTCTAAAACGGTTCTGAACATTCGGTGTTGACCTCAGGCCATGCCACGCACCGGCTGCTGGTGGAGCGAGGGGTGGGGACAACAAGGAACACAGAGGTGGTGGTTTGGAGTGTGGCCTTCCTGTCTGATGACACCATCATCAGCGGCGACTCTGCAGGAAAGCTCCAGATCTGGGATGCGGTGACCGGAACTCTGATCAGGAGTCACCTGATCACCAAGTGGGACGTCCTGGCTCTGTCGGTGTCACAGGTGTGTGTGTGCGCGGTGGGAGGTGTCGTTGTTACTTCAGAGTCAGCCACATTGTTTTTGTCCTGTAGGATGAAAGCAGTGTGATCGCTGGGACATCGGAGGGCACTGTGGTCCAGTTCCAGGCTCTGTCTTCTACCATGGACCAGCAGAACAATCAGTGGGTCAGAACCAGAACCTTCAAGAACCACACCCATGATGTGCGAGCTCTGGTGCACACGGACACTGCTGTGGTCTCTGGAGGTTGGTGTTTTATTTGATACAGATCTCAAAGTCAGAGCATTTGTTCTGCAGAGAACCCGCTGTGGACCAGACCCTGAACCAGCAGAACCAGCATTTTTACCGCTTTTGTGGGAAGGAATCAGAAAAGTAAATGGGCTTGTTCTGACGAGAACTGAAGCCGATGCCATCAAAGCAGCAGTGTCGCAACTACAATGCCACATTTGTCTTGATTCATTGCTCCTGCTTCCCTCAGACTGGAGTTTTTTTTCCCGGCATCCTTTAAGACCACCGTGCTTACGTTCACTCTGAAGACGAGAGGCTCCACATTGTGAAAAATTTAAACAAAATGCAACCTGTCAGTTTCAATTTAAATTTAGAGAAACGTTTTTAAAGACCCACCTCAATCATCTTTTGATCTACTTTCAGTTCAGTGGTGTAACATACGGTTCAGTGTTAAAATTAGAATTATGACATTCCTATCGCCTTGAGTTTGTTGCTACAGTAACACACAATCTCCACTTTTTCTTCCATCTTTTTAAAATCTTTTTTTGTTCAGTGTCACTCTGATGTGTCCTTGTGTGTCCAAAAATGTTATTGTAGATGTGTTCTGAGCGTGCATGTGTAGATAATGAACACGTGGCTTTACGATGATCTTTTTCACATTGACTAGAAATATGTTTCTTAACATCAGATATGCGTTCATGCAATTTTATAACAGTTAATTTTAATGAAGGTTTAAGGTATTGTTTTTTTTTTGGGAGATGTGCTGCTCCATGTTGCGTGGTGCAGCACCAACACAAATAAAAACTCAAAGTGTCTCAATGTTTAAGTCCATCTGAAGAAGGGTGTCATTTGTTGGTAGACGAAAAAAAAAGTTTCCTTTAATTTTGAGAGGGGATTTTAGGTAAAATGTAGATTGTTAAACAGCTTTTTGACACCAGAAAAGGGGCAAAAATCACCAGTTTAAACTAATTAATTGAAGATTATATTTACTTGCAGGTATGGACACCCAGCTGGTGGTGCGACCTTTGCTAGATAAGGTGGAGAAAAACACCCAGGAGTCTGCGTTGCGGAAAATTTTGTTCCCACATGTGAGTGTTTCCAGAAAACAGAAACCACAAAGCTTTTACTCTGAAGGATTTATTTATAAAATAACGCTTTTTAAGTAAAAAAGAAGGAGTTGTGTAAATTGTTGTCATCTGCTTCATCCTCACAGAGAAGTCTGGTTTGTTGTGCCAAGAAAGCCGGGCTGCTTCTCTTCCAGTTCCCAGATCACCTGGAGCTGTGGAGGCTTGGAGAGAGCAACACACAGGGTGAGCTAGACCATCACCTCCTGCATGTTCACAGGAGCTCCTGCGAACAGGGCTGGGTTTAAAAAAAAAGAAAAAAGAAATCATCTATGGTTTCTTTATTTTTGGCAAAACCATTTTTTTAATGATTTTTATTTGACCAAATCTATTTAAATGATTCAATTCAATTCAATTTTATTTATATAGCCCAATATCACAGCCACAGCCGTCTCATTGGACTGATATCAGAATATTGCAAGAAACAACAAAGAAATCAATCATGTAAAAGTAAACAATAGCTGGTTTTTAAACACACTAAGCTGAACAAACATCTCTGCCTTTACATCCTCCTTCGTGGTGAGGAAAATCTTCTTTTGGGGGGGAAAAAACTAAGAAACCTCAGGGTTGCCCACATGAAGGAGAGATCCTCAACCCCGGACGGACAGGTGATGCACTAGAACTATTAAAGAAAAGTGAGCTTAATTCATTCTACAACCACATGGTTGAACAACAAGTATATGTCTAATAAACAAACACGTCTAGATAAACAGCTACAAGTTAAGATAACAGCTAAATATTTTGATTCTGATCTTGACTATAAAAAAAGGTAAATGGCGTACACTTATAGAGGGCTTTTCTACCTTCCTTGAAGCGCTTTGCAGTCACAGTCCCATTCACACACACACACGGTCCGCTGCCGAACACTGGCGCCGACGTTCCATCAGAGGCATTGTGGGGTTCATTTTCATCCCCGAAGGACACTTCAACACATGAGCGGGCAAGGTGGCAATTGAACTTGCAATCTTCTGATCAGAGGACGACCGCCACCCTACCGCTGCACCACGGCCGCCCATGGTCAAATATGAAGCTGTAACTTTTACATGTTTGTAATATTTTAAGCTAATTTGAACAACATTTAAGTTAAATATTTTGATTTTCTTTTTTAAAGATAAATATTGAAGTTCTGGTGTTTTTGTGGTGAGGTCCCCAAAAAATAGTTTTTAGAAGTCAAAAAACATGCAGGCTCGTCTGACTGTGTTGCTGAAAAATAGAAAACAGGAAAGAGATCCAATCATAGAGATGTTGGTGTTTGTTCCCAGGACAGCCTGGAGATCTTCTGCCTGTGATGAAGAAGCCAGAGAAGCTGCTTCAGCTCCAGAACAAGGTTTTCAAAATGGTGTTGAATTTCAGTCAGAGTGAGCCCTCTGTGCCAAAGATTGCTTCACAGCTGAGTCTGACGGCGAGTGTTCCCCCCCTTCCTCAGGGAGACGATCATATCTGCTGCAGCGCCGTGTCTCCATGTGGGGGCTGGGTGGCCTTCTCCACTGTCTCCGGCGTTCGACTGTACAAACTGCAGCTCAGCAATGGGAACATAAGCATCACCAAGGTGCGTTCAACTCCTCAAAAACCTCCTTCATCGTCTCAAAAAGGACGCTACGCTGAAAAATGTAGATCTGTTCGATTGCACTGATGATTGATGATGTAACACTGACGGGCACCTCAGGTAAAGGCTAAAGTTCTATCTGCAAAGCATGAAGGGACAAAAATGAAGTGTCTGTAGAAAGCACCAGAAGCAAGGATTAGCTTTAATCCGTTTAAAAAGGAACTTTCCAAAAAGTATTTTTAAGTTTAAACCTTCCTGCTTTTTCACCACAAATTTTCAATAAAATTACGCTCATTAAAATTTTTCCAAAGCTTAGATTTGTCTCTCATTTATTCACCCGTCTTCTCATCTTCCAGGTGTCCAAACTTCCGAAGGAGCTCCACTCTGTCCATCAGCTCTGCTTCTCCTCTGACTCATCCAGACTCTTTGCCTCGTCGGGTCAGGCCTCCATCATTGTTGCTTCGCTGGACCAGCTGCAGTGCAAACACCTTCACACGCTCAAACCAAAGTCCGGTGAGTTCCTGGATCTGTGGGAAGAGGATCAGAGGAGAACCTTCTTTATCTGCCGGAGTCAAAGTCCCACTCCTTTAAAAGCGTTCCCCATGCCGAGTGATTCAACTGAAAGGGAATCTTGATCGTTTTCATCAAACAGTTAGTTGTTTCTTAAATTACCTGCAGATAAAGTAACACTTCGGTTAAGCTACCATAGGTTAAATGCCGGTTTATTTACACACCTCTAAACTTCAACTAAATTCTAAGAGAAGTTCTAATAAACTGACAAAATCCCAAATGGAAAACCATCATTGATAAACTTTGCACTAAAGTAAAAAAACAATCAGCCTCAGATCTAAAGATAGGAAATAAATTATTTTGTATTTAGCAAGCCTTTATGGAAACAGTCTGCCGTTTGATTCATCCTAGTCCGTCTGCGATGTGTCTCCATTGGGTTGCGTGAGGAGTTTGTCTCTTCATCATCAGTAACTTTATACTGTCTCTGTTGCGTGTCCTGTTTGTCCCCCCAAGAAGTGGCTATGACAGAGGAAATTATAATAAAAAAAGATTTGATTTACCATCAACATCCGAAATGTTTGCAGTCAGGCCCCATGCCCGTGTTAACCACGGTGTTGATGTGCGTCATTGCATGACCTTAAATATAGAGTAACAGATTATCAGTTTTTATTTTGAAAGTCCAGCAGAAGCTTTAATTTTGAAATCCAGACTTGAATTCTCCAGCTTTTTGATGCAAAATTGACATTTCAACTGACTGTTGATAGAACTCCTGCATAACACTTGCATTGCACAGGGATTGACGACAGAGGCGATGTAAACATTCCGATTGATTCATATATGTTCTATTTTTGCGCCGCAGACGATCAGTGGAAATCAGTCTGGACGCTCCATCAGGGGAAACTTTAGCATTTACCGCTCTTGATGCTGTTTTTCCTTCAGTTGAAGCTCCTCTGGTAGTTTTCAGTGTTTCTGTTACTTTCCAGGATCTTCTCAGCCCATCCACCTGCTTTCCGCCAGCGAGAATGGGAAGTGGCTCGCCGCCGCAAACACAGACGGGCAGATTCATGTCTTCAACCTCCACAAACTCAAAGTGAGTTCCTTCCTTTTCATCCGCTGTGGGTTGTCTCACTAAACATCTTCAACCAAGCTGTCCTGCTGCTTCCAGCGCCACTGCACGCTCCCGGTGTACAGCTCCTGCCCCACCGCCATCGCCATCCACCCGACGACCGGTCACCTCCTGTCTGCGCACGCCGACCAGCAGGTGAGCGCCGCCACTCCTCTTCCATCCAGCGAGTAACAAACAGCGTTGTGCAGCTGTTGTGCGTCTGTGGCTGCAGATCTTCGAGTTCTCCCTGAAGATGAAGGAGTACACTGCGTGGAGCCGCAGTCTGCAGAGGGAGGGGCTTCATCCTCTGTGGCTGCAGAGGGACACGCCCATCACACACATCACCTTCAACGCCAACAAGCCGGCACACGTCTTCCTGCACGACGCGTTCATGTTCTGCATCATCGACCAGAGTCTGGTACGAGGCGTGCGTCACGTCATACTGTTTTAATCATGTTTTCACTCCGACAGCCATCCTGAACTCCATCAACACAGATGAACTGCAGCAAATACTCGCAATTAGATTGTTTTACAGACTAATATATGTAAATATATATTATTATCTTTTTCTGGTGGATTTTTGTTGTTGTTTTGGTTTATTTTAAGTAAGAATTTCTTATATTTTTATTTAAAAAATGATTCTCAGTGAAATTTTACCTCTTTAATCACCAACTCCTCAGTAAGTAAAATGTCTTCATTAGACTGGAAACTACTCACAAACTAAAAAAGATGAATAGTTTTTGTAGTAGCTGAAGTCTGACGGATCTGAAACCACCAACTCAAGTTACGAGGAGAAGCTGAGATGCTTTTCAGGATTGAATTTGGACTGACAGTTCCCCATCAGAACAAGCTTCAGCTTTGGGTCTTCCTTCTGAACTTGTCTGTCCCTTGTGCAGCCGCTGCCACAGGCGAGGAAGAAGCTCTACAACCAGATGGATCTGAAGACTATTTCTCCACGAGAGAGGATGCAAGAGAGCCACGCCTTCAAAATCTGCAAGATGTTCCAGGTACGAGATTGAAAATGTCCTGCAGAAACTTTGTTGAGCATTGACCATCAAAATAAGATGAGAGAACAAACTTCTCAATTAATTTATTGAAGCTTTAGATGTTGTTTTTTTCTTTATTAAATTTACTTCAAATTTGATCAGTTTTAATGATTCCTAAAGCCTTAGCCGCATGCACCCATACAGGATGAAACCGTCCAGTTCCTGCGGGTTTTTGTGTTGTCCGGGCCCACGGAGGTTTGTAGAATCCCGCTCCCATCCTCTTTGGATTTGTTCTAAAGCCTTCCCAGTGGTCTTGTAGTTATGATGATGCCGTTTTTATCCAAAAGGGAAAAAAAACAGAAGTTTTCTAGGACATAGTTTCTGCAGAACGGCAGGAGTTCATTAGAAATTTGCCTCTGAGTTGTGGACGGGACTGTTAGTGCGGAGCAAGCCTGCCCTCACTTCCCATCTTGTATTTGTTTACACTCTCTCCCACTAGCTTACAGCCCCTCACACTCCCAACATAACATTAGCGGTGCAACAGAAATGATGAGTAATATCAGAGCTCTCCGCCGTACAGTTTTGAACCAGATCCCAGCTCGGACGAGGAAAACAAAGACGTGCATGGATCTATTTGTCTGCAAATGGATTCATCAAAATGGAGCTTTTTCAAATGGCATTTTTGTATGTGCGCATGATTCATAACATTTTAATAAATAAATACTCGGAAATGCAGTTTTATGCTTAATTTTCTTAGTAAATATTGCCTCTGTTATGAAAAAAATGCAACAAGAACATGTTAATAACACCCAAAACACAATTTATATCAGAGTGGGTCATCAAAACTCCTGTTGCACAACATAAACCTTAGTGTATGAAGTTCTGTAGTTTTCAGCTCAATTTGTTAGAAATCCATTTTTAATTTCAGCCTGATCTTAAGCTCTGACTTCAGCCCTGCTCTCTATCAAAGCAAAAAAAGTTATATAATAAAGATATATACAAAAACTACAATTTAAAAATGTACAAAAAAGCTTAAATTAATTAAATAGGTTATTTAAAGTAAGAGAAATTTGCATTCATGTAACTTTGATAATTTTCCAACATTGAAAAATGTTTTGATCTGAAATTACTGAAGCTGACTTTTTAATGCTATTTTTATTAAATATTAAGCTAATAATATTTCATTTGGGGATGTTTTAATGTAGGTATCAAACCTGATTCTGAAAGAGAATCACGTGTAAACTCCCCTAAACGTGGAGAATCATGATGGAAACGACTGACATGAAGGTTTTTCTGTTTCATTTCTGAAGCTTCTGAGGCGGCAGGTTAAAAACGCACTCAGTAGACCGGATTTGAGACTTCTGGTTGGAAAATCTCATGCGTGTTTTACTGATGTTTCCCCCCTCCAGCACCTCCTAAGCGTAGACCTGCTGGACGACAGTTCTCTGGTGGTGGTGGAGCGCCCTCTGGCGGACATCGTGTCTCAGCTGCCTCCGCCTGTGCGGCAGAAGAAGTTCGCTACATAGACTGTAAACAGACTGATGTGATTTGTCTACTTTTTTTCTATAAAGTACTAAACTGGAGGAGTGTGTGTCGTCTGTCTAATCGGGAGAAGCTCTGATGAGTTTCCATCATAAACTCCTGGAGTCATGACCGCTGCAGCTTTTGAAACCAACACTTGACCCTTTGACCCGATCCAACAGGTCGAACGGGATTTCTGTTTTTTCAATCATTACTTTCAGATTCCATTCGCAGCTTCTCTGCAGAACAATGACCTGCTGAAGGAAAGCAGTTTATCCTGAACCTACCGGCTCTGCTTCGTCTCCGCTTCTTCTGATTGATTGGATTCAGCAAAGTTGTGAAAAACGGTTCCGCGTAGAAACATGACCCAAACTTTACTCAAATTTGGTTTATTATGTCCCATAGCAGTCCTGAACAAGCACAGGATTTGTTTCGCTTTTTTTTTTTTTTCTTCAAGCACCTTTGAGCAAAAATGTAACCCCCGTCATATACTCAAAACTCACCAAAATCTGTAGAAACCTAATACCCGGTAAAATTGATTTTTGGACATAATGAATGACCCCCTCGAAAAAATGATGACATCACAGCGGGAGAAACCATTAAAAAAATGAATGGGGCTCCCATCCACTTACAAAACCAAAATCTACATGTCAGGGATACCCCAAGGAAGCTTTAAAAATATTATAGGATGGCCACAGGACCTACAACTCTGTGGCCATTTTGTGGCAAAGTGTTAAATGTGGCAAATTCCCCACATATGGGAAGATCATTTTTGTTTAGCGATCTTCACAAAATTTCACTCGCAAGTTACAGTAAGTCTACAACCACAACTGCGTTTTTTGACCACAAGAAGCCTCCATCTTGAACTAAAAAAAAAAGATCTTTGGTACCAGCTGCACATTTAAACAGATATTTCTATCTGTGGCTACTAACTCCTCTTTGGGAAGCTACTTGGAAAAAAATGTTGGAATTATAAGTTGTAGATTTGGAACAACGTTAGCATAGCTAGCTTGCAAAAGTGGTATTTCCGTGTTACTCCCACATTTTTAGTGGAATATTGTGAAAATTTAACACATGGCTTGTTGGCTCAAGCTGAACGAAATGACATGAAATACAATAAGAACATATTAGCAATGTGGGCGTGGTTTAACAACAACAAAAAAAAACTGTTGCTAAGGAAATCCAAAAAGTTACTTTTGCAAATGATTCTAAAAATGGCATTGACCTCTTTGTCACCCCCAAGTGACCAAAACTTAAAGTGGTTGCTATGCAGATAAGACTACAGAAAAGCCGCCATTTTGAAACTGGTGGGATTATTTCATGAATTTGTCACGTGCGGCAGAGGGGCAGCTGCTCAGCCAGCGAGGGCGGGTAAAGAGGGAATAAGATTTCAAATGATAATCTGAATGATTTTTAATGACAGTTTGAATGCCGAAGTGTTTCATGAGTGACAGGGTGTTTGACATTTAACAAACATTCTCAGAACAATCCCAGTTTAATAAATCAGGTTTTTTGTTAAAGTAGAAATGTGTTACTTGTCAGTTTGCTGCCCCAGAATGCCAAAGGAAACCGCCGTCATTCTGTGAGCTCCATCAGTCTGTGCAGAATCTTCCTCTGTCCGAAGCGGACCTGCAGTGCCCTCTGCTGTCTGCTGCTCAGTCCTTTCAGAGCCTCGGCGTCCTTCATCAGCACCTGGTCGCGGTCCTCCCCGCCCCCGTATGATTGCATCGTCAGCCGCGCAGCCTCGTGTATCAGTCGCTTCCACGACGACTTCAATCTAGGAAGGCCGTCGTTGGAGAACGCCTGAGAAATCTGCTCATCATCCTCGTCATCGTCTTCCTCCCAGCCCTCGTTGTCTTTGAAATCAGAAAACTCTTCCTCCGACATGCAGAAAACCTGAAACATGCACGAAAATCAGGCGATTACAACAAAGTCCATCTGATGGAAATGTTTCTCCCTCCTCAGATTTGGTGTTCCACCAGGCTCCAGACCAGAGCCCCTTTATGTTTTCATATAGATTACATTATAAATCAGTTGGGAAAACTGGATTTAGACAAAGGAAGAGAAAAATAAAATGACAGTTTTGGAAAAGAAGGTAATGGTGTAGTAGTTTTATTTTTATTTCATAAAACAACATATTTTCCTTTAATTATACTACAAACTGCTTTGTGTACTTTACTGCATCTAAGCTAAAAAGCGCAGGTTCTTTTAGGCTTAATTTTCAAATAAATAAATTAATTCAGGAGTTATTTCTAGCAGACTATTTTTTAGATGCATCACTTTGACTCTAAGGTGGATTTGATTCCATTCATCCCAACTTGAGTCTTTCTGTTTGTCTGTTTTCTTTCACCCACAGTTCCACAGGGGCTTATGTAACAAAATCTAGATTCCTCAACATAACACAACATCATTGTGTTTGTCTGTGTGTGTGCGTACTCGTGTGTTACCTTCAGTGCGGTGTGCAGCTCTGAGTCTGTCAGGCAACCGTGTTCATTGAAGATGAAGGCTCCTCTGTCCTCCATCATCCCAGACAGCGTTTCCCATCGCTCCTCCATTATCGACCGCTCTGAGTCGGACCGTGCCTCTGTTGGGGGGGCGGTTATTGTTAAATCCTACAGAATAATGGATGAACAGAAAATATAATGGTTGCTTTAGAGCTAAAACCAACAGAAAAGCCGCTGTTTGGGAAAAAGTGGTTTCTCCTGAATATGTCTTGTGTGGCTCAGCTTAGCCAGTGAGGGCGAGTCAAAAGGGGATAATGCAGTGGGCGGTGAGGGCAGGTTGCACCTGCAACTCATACAGCACCGCTCGTGGCTTTAATTACCATTTCAGTTGCTTTAAATACACAGATCTATTTTCAATAATATCTTAAGAGTTTTCTCATTTTACTCCTTTGATGGTGTTTTAACTCCAGTTTTGTCCCCAGGGGGACCCTCCACATCGACCAATCTGGAACAGGGTCATTGCAGTGGGATATTCCAGGTCGGGCTGCTTGTCTTGATTAGGCGGCAGCCCGTGGTGATGTCCTCAGTAATTACATTTGGGTCTGTCTCTGGTGTGCACAGTTACACATCAGCATCAAGCCAGATTTCCACGTCAGTTTCTGTTTCTATTTACACTTTGAGTTTTATTCCTGTGTACTTTTCTGTCTCTTTTCTGGGTGTAAGGGGTTGGGAGGGTTGAATCATGTGTTTAATCATTTTATTCTAAGTTGCTTTAAACCTGCAAAGCACTTTGTGCTAATGCATGAAAAGTGCATTAAAAAGAAAGTTTGAATTCAAATTTAAATTCTGGTGGAAGTGGGTTTTAAAACTTGGTCGTCACCTTGCATGGCGGCTTTGTGAAGGTTGGCGGCGGGAATGTCGGCAGTGTCGTTGCTGTTGTTCGGGTATGGCTCGGTAAAGCCGTACATGTGAAGAAGCTGCCAGTTGGCCATCTGCCCGTATGTGTTAAACACCTCCTCCCCTGCGCAGATGCGACGTGTGCTCACCATCTTCAGGCTGTCCTGACGATAAAACACAGACAACACTTCGATAAGGCACAAAAACTCTTTTCATTAGGAAAGACTGGAGCAACTCACTGCTGAGAACTCCAGGTTAGCGTTGTGATTGGACACATGGTTGAGTATGTCTGCCATGGGAACCATCATGGGCGGGTTGGGGGGTTTCTCCTCTTCGTCTTCATCCTCATCCTCCAGCGGTTCTTGGAAGCTGTTGGAAAACAGTGAAGGATGAACGGTGTCGAGGGCTGGGCGTGGTGAATCTGTGAGCATGCTTGCTAACCTGTAGGCCATGACGAAGGCCACCAGCTCTGTGTACAACTCCAAAGTGTGTGTCTTCACGTTCCACAGATCAGGGTGTCTGATCATGAAAGGAAGCACAACCTCTTCATATTCCTGCTGGATGTTGGATAAGTCCTTATCCACGGCCTCTGGTACACCGGTGCCCCTCAGCAGCTTGTCCCGCTCCTCCTTGGACCTGATGAAAGGACATTTGCTTACAAAGACCTAAAGCTGTGATCAGATCAGACCTGCAACATGGAAGTAAAATAATAGTCAAACCAGAACATGGGATGATCCAGCTTCTTGAAGTCAGGCCACAGAGACAGGTAAGGCCTCCAGTGAGACTGAGGGGACGTGAACTCGTGCAGCAGAGCCAGAAGAAGGGGGACCCAGCTGGAGGAGCTCTGCAGAGACGCAGCCTCTGAAGAAACAAGACAGCGTCACAACCAGGAAGGACAAACTCAGTCAGGCAGCTTCTTAGCATCCTCTCACCTTTTTCCAACAAGACAGACACTGCTGTGGTTCTCTGGTACAGAAGTTCTGATCTAGGGATGGTAAATAAAACCTCGCCTTCTTCAATGTCCTCCTTAGCAAGCATCCCATAATCTGCCACTGTCCCCTCTTTACAAACACACACCTGAAAACCACAGTACCAAAATCAGCAGAAGAATAGCAACAGGTGATTTCAACCTGCAACACTCCAATCATCTTTTGGTCAATTGTAAAAGCGTTCCCAGTGGTCCTTTATTTACGATTATGCCATTTTTAGGTCAAATCAAGAAGCTTGTGTGGTTTTTTTAAGACATATTTTGTGCAGAGCAGCAGGAGTTCATCAGAGTCAGTCTCTGAGATGTGGGCGGAACTGGTTGTGAGGAAGAAACCTTCGGCTGACGTCCCATCATCCCTTTGTTTACATTCTCTCCCATTAGCTTAAAGTCCCTCATAACCCCCAACATAACATTACAGGGGCAGCAAAAACGGAAAGTAATATCTGAGATATCTAGTCGCACAGTTTTGAACCAGATGCCACCTCATTTGAGAAAAACGAAGACACGGATCTAGTCATCTGCAAGTAGATGCATCGGAATAGAGCGGAGCAGGGAGCCTGTGGCCTGCCGATTGTAGTTTGTTTGTAACAACTACAAACTCCTGATTCACCATGATTTGAATTAAGAAATACTCAGGGATGCAGTTTTGATCTCTACTTTCCTTCAGATATGTCATTCATTGTGAGAAAAATGCTACAAAAACATGTAAAAAAAAAAAAACACCAAAAACATAATTTTCATCAGAGCGGGTCTCTAATCAAGGCTTTTGCTAGCTTTACTCAGCTTTTCTCTTTTTTTTTACTAGCTTGAAACTAACTATCTTAAAGTGTTGGATCATCCCGTTTTATTTGACATTTGTAGTACCAGGTTGGTCCGTATCATTACCCCTCCACCGCCATGCCTCACACTCCTTCTGTGCTTTTTGGCCAAACCAGTGAACCCAGAATGTGGACTCATGTTAAATTCTGCCCGCTCCGCTTCTCCCTGACAGAGGGTGAACATTCCTACCTTCTCGCTCAGGAGCAAACCAACTGTGTCACACCACTGAAGAAAGCAGTGAAGGAAGTCTGCGCCTTCATCTACCTGTGGAGAAGAGTCAAACACCTGATAAACTGCGCTGAATTAAGGTTTTTCATGAACTCATAGTCCGGGATCTGCAGCTGCAAGGTTCAGATACAGTAACACACGTGTTCCTATTACAGTGAACGTTCCTGCAGTTTGAACCGAGGATAATTTACTAGATTGTGAATCAGAACTTAATGTTTTCTAAAGAGGATAAAACTGGAACCTTTTGTCGTTTTGCAGCAGTTGCCATTTGTCGAGCTTCGCTGAACTTTGCTAAAGCTAACACGATTGAAAAAAGTGCTTCCTTACTCAATGTGATACGGCGATGTTAGAGTGGATGTTTTGGGATGTGCTCATACAATGTCTTTTACGGTAATCTGATGACGGTGATGTTAATGTAGTGGATTCATTTTTTCCTCAACACTGACTTGCAGGCTCCTCTTATTTTGTATTAAATTAATTAATGTTAATGAGCTTTCCGTTAATAGATGAACGTGCCATACTCGTAAGTTTTCTTTGATGTTGCTTGTTGTTGTTTTTATTGTTGTTTGTTTGCGCGAACTTACAAACCTAGAGTAAAATTGTCTTAATATGACATTGTGTGAAGAAAAGCTGCATTAAAAAAGTAGGTTCGCATGTTGTATGTTGTGAGTAATAACAACTATATACAGCGCTAGTAACCAGATC
Source organism: Adrianichthys oophorus (assembly GCA_036245035.1). Taxonomy (NCBI): domain Eukaryota; kingdom Metazoa; phylum Chordata; class Actinopteri; order Beloniformes; family Adrianichthyidae; genus Adrianichthys; species Adrianichthys oophorus. The sequence goes on from BSAI01000030.1 coordinate 37,395,392, forward strand.
ATAGACTGTTCAATGTAGCTTAAACTAAACTGGATGATGCATAGACATTAGAGGATATGATAGAGATTTATGTCAAAATGTCGCTGATGTGTTTAAGCGGCTCGTTGGTCTAGGGGTATGATTCTCGCTTTGGGTGCGAGAGGTCCCGGGTTCAAATCCCGGACGAGCCCTCCATTTTTTTTAACAGCAAAACAAATGTGATGATTTTTTTGGAACGTAATTTTTAGTAAAGTAACTATCAGGAAGTTTTTTTTCCCTCGTTTTAATGTAGTAACGAAATAATCAGTATTGTTGCTAGCAATCAAATCATTTCATACAAACAGCTTAACAAAATACTGCAAGAAAGCCTCATTTTTATGATAACAATTACCATTATTTAATGTATTTTTTTGTGTACCAACAGCCTTCGTATTTTGTGTAATTAACTATTTTTTTACGACCCAAATCCTACAAAAAGGAATACAGATAATTCTATTTGCCTTAGAATATGAGTTTTTATAATTGTGAAGTCCTTGGAGAGGCCAAGGTTCATTGGACTCAGAGAGTTTTTCTGATCCAGGGTGAGAGAGCTCCTGGGTTTAAGGGATATGGTAAGAACCTTTGGCTTGTGTGGATGACAATTTCAGCCAGACAAAAGCACAAAAGATGATGGCAGACACAAATATTTAGGCCCATCGCTACAAGCCAAATAATAAATGGCCGGAGGACCTCCCTTTAATACTGGGAGAGACAGAAATAAGTCTACCTTTATTTTTTGAAGTGATAGGTAGCATTCTTGTGTACATCAGCCTCATCGGTGCCCTGTGAGTGGCTGTTTTCCAAAGCAAGAGAAATATTGTCCAAAAACTTGAAAAGACCTTCCACAGTGGACAAACTATTGTCTTTAAATCAAAAAACAATTATGTGTCCCTTAAACATAATCTCTGGCTATACCTTAACATTGCAAAAACAAAATTATTGTGCATAACCCAACCCCAACCACCTTCACTGTACTGTAAATTACATTTTCAAGTAATAATGTTCCATACGACCATTGTGTATGTATACATACACACAATATACACTAATACTACAAAATGTTTTGCATACCACTTAATTTTACTGACAGTTTTATTCACACGCTTTCTGCAAAATACCACAACAAATTCAGATTAAATGATATTTTTGCCTTCATTAGCTTTTCTACTAGAGCAAATAAAGCTTCAAGGAGTTTTGCGCTGGGGTGACCCAATAAAGGCTTCATGAAGCTTCATCTCCCCATCACTACAGATAAAAAAATGAGAAGAACAAACAAAAACCTCACAATCGAATCCAACATAGCAGCAACCACCAGATGTCCACACCTCAGCACCACAGCAACTGGCACTAGAGTAAGCCAGTTGCCATCGGTGTGGTAAGTATACCGTGTAGTTTTCCTAAGGTTAATGTAAGTTGCATGTACTCATGACAAATCCTGTTGTATATACTCTAGTTGTTAGTAAGGTGTGACTTACTGACCGTTTGACTATGCTCCACGCATGTGGTGTGCACGTAATACCCAAGTTCCTGCAAAGGCATGTGTTTTGTTACCTACAGACTATCTGATGTAGAATGTTTTTAATTTTATTTTTTAATGATATAATTCCTGAAAGCTGTCTTTGATATCTAACCACATAGAATTACAATCAGTATCATTTAAGTGTTTAGATTTCTACTGATTATGATCAGATTAAAATAAAATCTTTTACTTTCTGTATTCTGAGGTGCACTTGGAACTACTCTCTTCTTGTTTGTATGGTTATCAAAAAACATTAAACTAACAAAATTTTTTTGAAGCATTGGTTGAAGTTAAAAATTTGTTAAATAACAACATTTAATGTATCATTTCTGAATCTTTGTGTGTGTTAATTGTAGTATTATTTTATCAACACAAGAAGGAAATCACAATCTTTTATACTGAAGGATTAAACAGGAAGTCGTCATTTGTCGGTGGGCGATGTAGCTAGCTGGTTAGGCGGTTAATTTCAAGAAAATGTCCCTGTTTTCTGCTGGCGGGGCTGCAGTCACATTGATTTAAAAAAATTATAACATTCTGAAAAGTGGACGTCTTTCTTTTGTTTGTCTCCATCGTTTATTTCCAGTGTAGATATAAAAAAAATGAGCGCTAATATTCGCTAACTGTGCTAGCTTTTTCTTTTCTTTTCGCAAAAAAAGCGAAAGTCATAGTCCTTGGAAAGCTTAATTTTTTTTGTGGGTGCTTAACGTTTTTTTTCCCCAGAATGGGTTTTATAGTTAAATTGATCTTTTTGTCGAACAGCTAGCGTTTACTGACAGGAAATCTCGGAGAGATTAGCTAAATCAATGAGCTAAACCTGCAGCTTTCGCGTCCTCTCTCTCTGGTTGCCAGGCAACAGTGGCTAGGGTAAAGCCTGTAATTACATTAGTGTGGCAGAATCTGCCAGTTTCCACGGAAGATCTCCGGTTCTGCTCGTTTTCCTTTGGGTTGGTAGAGCAGGCAACCCTAGGGTTGTAGGTTTTGTTTGTTTTATTCTGTACCGATAACGCAGAAGTAACCATGATGGTCCCGATATTCACCCTGAAACTGAACCACAAGATTAACCCCCGCATGGTGACCATCGGCAAGTTCGATGGAGTGCATCCCTGCCTCACTGCAGCTACGCAGGCCGGGAAGGTGAGAAGCCCGGTGTACTCTTCATGTTTTATGAGCTTCTCCTATTTTTATATATTTTCATTTTTTTATCAGTCGCCTCTTTGAAATAACATATTTTAGAAATAGTCCAATTTCTTTATTTATGTATTTATTTTTTGTTAACCAATGAAAATGTTGTGATCCTTAATCTGTTTTTGCGTTGGTGTGATTTGAACTTTAGAGCCACCGTAGATAATGCATGGATCATTGAATAATTTAAGAGGAAAATAGCTATTCAAAATGTATAAACAGTTTAAAACATCTTAGAGTAATTCGTTCATATTTGTGAGTTTCTGTTATGTTTTTATGTGTCAAATACTGGATATTAATATTTTTAAGGGTAAAAATGTATTTAAAAAAGTATAGGGATTATATCATTGATATTAGTGCTTTACTAAAAGTAAAAGAAAAACATTCATTTTGTTAGCTCTTTGCTTCAGGGCTGGGTTCAACCCACTAACTGTATAAACAGAACTGGACTGAGTGATTCCTTTTTTTTTTCCCATGATATTTTTTCTTTATTGCACGATACCTCAATAAAAGCATGTGGTACTTGCTGGACCCCCACTTCAAACATTTGATTGACAGATTCTCCCAAGCCTGCTTTCAGTGGAAGGGGTGTGGACTTCCAACAAGTTCTCTCCTGTTTGGCGACAGTAGTTGCCATAGAAACAGTGACTCAAACCAACTGGTATCAATCACTGTCATCTGGCTGTAATGTGGCTATGTCCATGTCGCAGAAAAATGGTGACTGAAAGGGCTTAATTTGGCTGAAGTCGGAAGTAAGCCTTTTTAATGGATGACGTCACACCCGCTCTGTCCAGTTCTCTTCTGCAGTCAAATGGTTCAAACTCAGATGAGCCTTTTTTCTGTATTTTGTTGAAAGAATAACCTTCCTCATCTTTTTTGCTTCATCAGTGCTATTTCCTTTCTCCCCCCATATAAGGTTTTCATTCACAACCCTCATGTTCGGAGTCAGAAACCAGCAACTCATCGACTGACCCAGAGCACCCAGGACTCCGACATATCTTTGCTCAACATCAACCAGGCAGTGACCTGTTTGGCTGCAGGGAAGCTGGGGTTGGACACGGTCGGGGACACTCTGTTCGTGGGATCTCAGACCAACTTGTTGGCCTACGATGTTCATGATAACTCTGACATATTTTACAAGGAGGTGAGTGGAAGCAAGAGGAAGGAGAGAAGCCAAACATTCCAGATTTAACTCACAAGGTTAAATTGAGTTTTGGTTTCAACATGTTTAGGTGACGGATGGAGCCAATGCCATTGTGTTGGGGAAACTTGGCAACATCCATTCTCCTCTCGCGATCATTGGTGGGAACTGTGCCTTACAGGGTTTTGACTACGAAGGAAACGACCAGTTTTGGACTGTAAGATATGTTTAAGGAAATGTCATCTAGAAGGAGGATGCTATTGCTTGACTTTTTGCAAACATTGGCTTTATGTCCATGGCCATCGTTTCCTGCCTTTTTTGCTTCTTGTCTTAGTGCCGGGGTTATGTGTTTTCTTCTTTTCAGGTGACAGGGGATAATGTCAGGTCTCTGGTGCTTTGTGACTTCACTGGAGATGGGAAAAATGAGGTGTGTCCTGCATTCTGTTCTTCTCCACATTTCTTGCTTTTTTTTTTTAAAAAAAGCTCATGATTCCTGGCAGCTCCTGGTGGGATCTGAAGACTTTGACATCAGAGTGTTCAAAGAGGATGAGCTTGTGTCAGAGATGACAGAAAATGAGGTGAGTTTCTGCTGAACCGTGACTGTTTCATCTTGAAAAGTTTTAGTTTCCAACTAGCAGAGAAAAAATAGCTTTGATCATTGAAAAGATTCTTTTGTGCCTCACAGACAGTGACGTCTCTGTGCCACATGCATGGCAGCAGGTTTGGTTACGCTCTGGCTAATGGCACAGTTGGAGTGTACGACCGCACCGCTCGCTACTGGAGGATCAAGGTAAAAAACAGTCTCTTAATTGCATGAAGCTTAGAGGCGTTGAGTGTTTTTTTTAACATTCTGACTCCAAAAACTTCCACTTGAAAAAGTAGCTTGTTTTAGGCTAATTGGTCAGACTTATTAACTTTCTTTTAATTGTTCTGATTTCCCTTTTTTTTTTATTACAGTCAAAGAACCACGCGATGAGCATCCACGCCTTCGACTTGAACGGGGATGGCGTTGTGGAGCTCATCACCGGCTGGTCCAATGGAAAGGTGCGATCAGGTTTTTTAATTTGAATTTCAAAATAAAATCAGCTTTAAAGATACACTCATCTTCTGATCTATTTTCAAAGCGTTCTCAGTAGTCTTTTATTATGATTATGCAGTTTTTAGCCAAAAATAAAAAATCTATGTTGTTTTCTAGGACATAGTTTTTGCAGAGCAGCAGTAGTACATTAGAAATTTGACTAAGATGTGGGCGTGCCTGTAGGTGAGCTCTCTGTTTACATGCTCTCCTGTTAGCTTACAGCTCCTTACAGCCCAACCTTACATTAGCGGTGCAACAAAAATGGCGAGCAATACTGAAGCTATCCTGCCGTACAGCTTAGAGCCAGATTTCAGCTCAGTCGAGGAAAATAAAGACGAACATGTATCTAGTTGTCTGCAAGTTGATGCATCAGAATGAAGAGGAGAAGTTAGCTTGTGGCCCACCCACCATATTTTCTACATCACAAATACGTTTTTTCTCAAATGGCATTTGATTGACAGATTTGAATAAATAAATGCTTAGAAATGCAATTTTAAGTTGTTTTTTTTTTTTTTTTTTTTTTACACGTGTCCTCCATCAGAAAAATGCCACAAGAAAATGTTAAAAATTGAATCAGAGTGGGTCTCAATTTTCTGTTTAGATGGAAATATTAAATGTCTGTTGTTGACATTCAGATAGAGGAATGTGGTCAAAAGTGAGCCGGAAAAGCTCAGCATCACAGCTGAAGTCTCAAACGGCTCAGTGCTTTGGAGCAGCAGCTACAGGAAAAAAAAAAAGTGAACTAAATAAGATTTACAGATTTAACCCTGTTGAATGTTCAATCTTTGTGTGCAATGAATGCACAAAGAGAAGTTAATAAACAGCTACACTTTTTTTCAAAGTCTAATTTCAACTCTGATTTTTGGATTTTTATTACTTATCCAGAGAAAGATCCCACTAAGTTCATGTTTTATCAGTACAGGTGGGAATGATTACAGTACTAGGGTGTTTTGTGAGCCAGTTTACCTGACTGAAAGAGAAGATGAGAAAAAACGAAAAATCATTGTAAAAATTTGATGTGAGACGAAGGAAATATGCAAAACCCAAGGAGAAAAATTTGGACCTCAAAAGCTTTATTTGAAACACAATACTTGCTTTGAGCTTTTCAACTCATTTCTAGTTTGAACTCAACGTTTGTTTCAGATCGATGCTCGAAGCGACCGCACAGGTGAGGTGATCTTCAAAGACAACTTCTCCTCTGCCGTGGCGGGCGTGGTGGAGGGAGACTACAGGCTGGATGGGCAGAAACAGCTCATCTGCGCCTCCACAGATGGAGAGGGTGAGCGCATAAAGGTTCAGTTTCATTCATGGGTTTTTAACAAACCACATGCAGGCTTTCTGGACTTGCTTGTGTTCTTGTAGTTCGTGGTTACCTGCCAGCCAGTAAAGACCAGAAGGGAAGTCTCATGGACTCCAGCTCTGAGCAGGAACTCATTCGAGAGCTCAGCCAGCGCAAACAGAACCTCTTGCTGGAACTGCGAAACTACGAGGAGAACGCAAAGGTGCACGTCGCATGTATATGATGTTTAGTTGCAGAAAGGATGCGATTAGTCCTGATTTCCCACCATAGCAAAGAGGAATTTTCCTGCTCTGTGACTCACGGTGGGAAACCACGAGTTAGTTATAAGTAATGAGACAGGAAGGAGTATGTTTGCCACACTGAATACTGTTTTACTTGCTTTCTTTGCACAGGGGGTGTCGCAGACAAACAGCGAGGTGGGGGTCATTCCGGCCAACACTCAGCTGCAGACTGCTCTGTCAGTCAGGCCTGCTACCGAGGTTCAGAGGGCGCACGTGGAGCTCAGCATCTCCACTCCCAACGGTACGGTTCTGAAAGCCCCAAAGACCCACTCCAATAAAAATGGTGCTTGTGGTGTTTTTAGGATGTTTTTGTAGAATTTTTCTTATGATGGAGTACATACAGAAAGAAAATTAAGCTTAAAATTGCATTTCTGAGTATTTCTCTAATCAATCGTTGTGAATCAGGAGCAGATGAAAACATCTGTTGAAGAAGCTTGTAGCAGCAATGTAGAAGCTACAACAGCAAGCCACAAGCTCCATTCTGATGCATCCAGCTGCAGACAAATAGATCCATGTACTTCTTTAATTTTCTCGTCCGAGCTGGAATCTGGATCCAAACTGTATGCCTGGATACCTCCGATATTGCTCGCCATCTTTGTTGCACCGCTAATATTAGGTTGGGGGTGTGACTACAACAATTCCACCCACAACTCAGAGGCAAATTTTGGCTAAAAGACCACTGTGAACACTTTGAAAAAAGATCAAAAGATGATCAGAGTGAGACTTTAAGACAAGTCAGACTGACTGTTAACCCCCCCTTGCTCTCCAGAAACCATCATCCGCGCTGTGCTCATCTTTGCTGAGGGAATATTTGAAGGAGAGAGTCACGTCGTCCATCCCAGCGCTCAGAATCTTTCAGGACATGTCTGTGTCCCCATCGTGCCCCCAAAAGACATTCCAGTAGATCTGCACATCAAAGCCTTTGTTGGAGGAAAGTCCAGGTCTGACGAGTGTGAGCTGACAGTTTTCATGTCACTGCTTCCTGCTCCTCACTCACGCCCCCCACCTCTACTGCAGCACCCAGTTCCACGTGTTTGAAATCACTCGGCAGCTGCCGCGGTTCTCCATGTACCAGATCTCAGCGGACCAGTCTGCCGCGCCGCCAGGGGGCAGAGTCTGCTTTAGCATCAACGAGCGGCCTCAGAGGGTGGGCACTCACCGCCACACAAACACAGACTTGTTTGTGTGCTCGTGTTAATGTCCTCCCATCTGTCTGAAGGTGGTCATGTGGCTGAACCAGAACTTCCTGCTGCCAGAAGGAGTCAAGACCCCAAATGTCACCTTCAGTTCCCTCAGAGGCAGAGGGCCGTTGTCCTTCAACATGGCCGGTAACGGAGAGGTGTGCACAAACAACACACTTGTGTGAAGTCACCCTGAGAACCATGAAAGATTTCAGGAATTCGTTCACATAAAAGTTCCTTCTTATTAAGTTTACTGTCAGATTCTACAGGGATTTTTTAAAATGATAATACTAATACTGTTATTCTGCTCAATCATTTTGTAATTTATTTGTGTTTTCAATCAGATCACCTTGAGAACAGACGACATCGACCTGGCAGGAGATGTGGTCCAGTCTCTTGCCTCCTTCCTGGCCATGGAGGACCTTTCTGCAGAGGCAGACTTTCCTTCGTACTTTGAGGAGCTGCGCACAACGCTCACTGAGGTTCTGATGCAGATCTGTTTCATTCATCCCTCTTGAAGCCTGATGTTTGAGTGGTTCTTAACGAATCTTTTGTTTTCTGGAAGATCGTCCGTCTCTGCTTCACTCTGCGTGCTTCAATCCTTTATGCTGCAGGTTGACGAGTTTCACGTGGTCCATCAGAAATTAACCGCAGACATGGCCGAACACTCCAACTACATCAGGAGCATGCTGGTGCAGGCAGAGGACGCTCGCCTCATGGGTGACATGTGAGAACAGTGTTAGAACGTCGTTTTAAGTAGAACTGAACGAGCCCCTGTGGCGTAACCCTGTTCTTCTTCTGCAGGACGGCCATGAAGAAGCGTCACAGGCAACTGTACGATCTAAACAGAGACCTCATCAACGAGTACAAGATCCGATCCAACAACCACAACGCGCTCGTTGCCTGTCTCAAGTCTGTGAACCAGGCCATTCAGCGGGCGGGAAGACTTCGAGGTGGGTTGCTGTAAAGAGATGCTGTGTTTTCCAGCAAACTTTACGCTGTTCATCCCAGGCTTTCATCAAGTTTCTGTTTCAGCTTCTGATGGGCGAAAGCGTTAGTTTAATCAATTCACACAGTTTACTCAGATAAAATGAAGCTGTTAGCATATCGGTTTATGTAGTATTTAGGATACGGTATCAATACTTGTTTTTAGTGTTATTAAGCTGATTTGGGGTTTTTAGCATGCAGCAATAATATTATAAGATTCATAATTTTTGCATGTTTGCATGCAGATTCCTGCATTTCATGGGTCCATGTATTTGTTTTTAGTGGGTAAACCCAAGAACCACGTCATCTCCGCCTGTCGAGACGCCATCAAGAGCAACGACGTCAACGCACTCTTCAGGATCATGAGAGCCGGCACTGCATCGTCCTGACAGTGAGAGCAGAGGCAGCTGAGAACGACATAAGAACTGTGGAGGAGTTTTCCAACATTTGGCAGTACATCTTTGAGTTTTTGACCGTTCGGATGTGGTGAAGTTTCTCCGTTTATGACTCAGATCTCATTTCCCAGCTCTTTGTGTGCAGTTTTTATTTGATATGAAGATTTATTTTGTAGAATAAGCTCAAAGGCTGTGAGGAGGATTTTCTGTTAGTGGCAGTACTGTTACTATTAAAAAACAAACTGGAAGTTTTCATCTCTGCTGCTCGCCTTCATTATAGTGTCCGTTCCCCCTCCCGGCCCCCTCAGCTGTTCTGCTGAGCTTTGAATAAATCGTTGTTTTCTCCGAGAACTTTGAACAGATGTTATGAATGAATCTTATTATTCCACAAACTTTTTTGGTCAAAGTGACTTCTGTCTGCACCATATACCCTTATTCCATTAGAAATTTGCTCTAAAACATCTGGGAGCAAGTTTATCCAACAGCTGCATCAAAGCTGAAACTAATAGAAAAAGTTTTTTTAGGTATTTTATCAGGCTACACCTACAAATCACATCAACTGTGGACTTCAATGCATGTGTCTGCCATAAGGGGGCAGGCTCAGTCTGGAGTGTGTTCAGATCACAAAGCTGCTTACAGTCAGGGAACATACACATGCTTGAAAGCTTAATATTTAATTTTTTTTCCCCCCTCAACGTTCAAAAAGTTCTCCAAAAATAGATGAGCTTGTCTTTTTTATCCTCTGAGAATCCAGACGTAACTTTTTATAAAATACTCTAACAAAAGTTTTCTAATTGGAGACAAAAATGAGCTTAATGGTTTTCTTTCAAGGTTTTTTTTTTTTTTACAGAGGATTACATCCTCTTAACTCTGACCTACAAAGATTTGAGCAGAAAACGGAGTAGAGTCAAGTGTCATTGTTCGTGAAATATCTGGTCAGGCAAAGAAAAGGATTGAAGGTAAACAAAAAAAGAACCATGCGGTAAAGTAATTTTAAAAAATCTGGATTTTTTGATCAAAGATGTAAAACATGAATGAGACTTTGGCACAATTATATCTGTTATTGAATTGAGAAAAAAGACATTACCTTCTATTAATGTGTTTAGTTTAGTTTTTTTTTTTTTTTTTTTTTTAGGATTCAGTGACTGTTAAAGTAATAAAACAACATCTTTTTAGGTATGTATTTATAAAAAATAGGATCTGAAAAATGACTCTTAAAAGCGCTCGACTTAGAGCTTGATTTTCTCCTCGTTCTTTGCCCTCTTCCTTTCCTCACAGATCCAGATGCAGTGCTGGCATCTGGATCAGGTCTGCCCCGGTCACGTGGTAGAAGCAGAGAAAGTGAAGATGCGTTCACAGACACCCGGAAATCCTGCGGACCCTCCTAACAGTTGGAGGAAAGCATTCTTGTAAATTCTTGTTTTTGACACACGCTCGCACACACAAACCAATTTATATATTTTATTTATTTAGTTGTTTAATTTTTATCTGTTTATTTATTTACTTGTTTATGAAACATTCTTTTAAGTGCTTGTTTTTGACATACTCACAAACTAGGGACCAACGTGAGCTTTTACATGGGGTAAAACGGCCAACTTCCTGCTTAAAAGTTGATTTATTTATATAGACAACCACAAAAACTTGAGGCAGAGCTGAAACAGTGAAATCCGTTTGTCGCTGCTCCCCTGAACGCAACAGCTTCGTCGTTCCTCGCAGGCTCATCAGATCGTCTTTTCTGGCAGGTTTGAACGGTTTTCATTAAATTATGGAGAGCCTTGATGTGCGTGTATGTGGTTTTGAGGAGAACTTTGAGGTTTCAAAACGAGTTCTGATGGGTTTGGGGGAATTTGAGGTGTGTTACTGATGTTGGAGTTTGAAGAGAAGCTGTTAGAGATCTTAAATAGGAAAAAAAACAGTTATCTGCAGCATTTAAAAAAAACACGTTAAACGACTAACTAAACCTTTTGGATTTAGTTTAACGGGTATTTAACTGCCACGTAGTTCTATGCCATGTAGCTTTTCTTGCATCTTTGATTAATTCTTGAGGAATTTCTTCATCTTCATCATGCATTTCTTCATCTTTTATGTTGCTTTTGTTTTCCAGCTTACTGAAGATGGAAAAAAGCTGAACTGAAATAAAACCAAACCTCTGAACCTCTGGGGTGGACTGAATTCTTTCAAAGCAGAGATGGCTGAAACATGTGTGCATGAGCTGTGAGGAAGCAGCTGGGGGAGTTTTCCCAGACCAGGACAAAGAATAAGGTCTACAGGGCCAAGAAAGATGAGCCAAAGAATCAGACAGCAACTCCCTGCTGTCTGAAGATGCATCTCTGTGAGGTTCATAGCTCAGGTCCTCCAAAGATGCTGAGGAAGGTGGTGATGATGAGGAGGGTCCTTCATGTGAAAGGAGATGTGACGTGCACACTGGTGCTGCTGGTGCTCCTCTGTCTGCTGCTCTACACTCGCCAGGTAATCTCATCCGTGATCGAGGAAGCTTCTCAGGTTCTCATCGCATGACTCTGAACGTGAACTCTGTCTGCAGGTCATTCTCCCGTCCAGGTGGAGCTCACCTGTGTGGAAGCTGGAGATCCACAGCTCCACCAGCTCCAGCAGGACTCTGCTGGGGGCCCGCGGGCCCAAAACGGTCACAGAGTCTGGAGGGGTAAGACCTCATTTATTCAGGTTTGTTCTGCTGTAATGTTGACAGCAGGGTTTCATGGTAACACAGCCATTAACTTTATTATCAAGTTCACAACTTTTCAAACAAAATTTAACTTTATTTAATGTTTTCAAGTCCACTAATAAAGCATAAAGCAGCTTTCAGGCTTAAAACTGTATGGCTGGATAGCTCTGATACTGCTCGCCATTGATTTTAAGTTGGGGGCCGTAACAGATGGGTGACGGGAAGTGGAGGCGGGCTTACTCTGTGCCAGCGGTCCCACCAACAACTTAGATTGTAGCTAAAAATGTCATAATCATAATTAAAGGACTGCTGGGAACGCATTGAAATACTTCAAAAGATGATCTGTGTGGGACTTTGAAAGTTCCAGGCACTTCAGAGATGTATTTGTATTTTTCAAACGGCATGTATGAATTTCTCCTGTCCTGATGGTGCGTGATTCAGATGATCCTCTGGTTCAGACCCTGAAAAACCAGGAGGACGTCTCAACTGGAAGCAGATGAGAAACAAGCATGCAGCAAATGAAAAACTGACAGGAATGAAGACAGTCAGAAAAGCAGGAAATGAAAAAAAAAATTCAAAGAAGTAGTCTGGTATATCTGTGAAATGAAGAGTCTCATCCTAAAAAAGTACTCATCCTATGACTGCAAAACCCAACTCATCAGTATCATGTAACCTAACTTTTATGTTAAGAAAACATGTGGCTTCTATGCAGCGATAGGATTCATTTGATCCTCTAATTCAAAACAAAATGTTACATCTCATCCTTAGTTGAGATTAAATCAAACTTTATTTATAAATCACTTTTCTATCAAGTGCTCCACTTAAAATGTAAAAACTAAAATAAAAAAAAGCTTCACCAAAAAACCTTTCCTTTCATGCCAAACATTGTTTTTTTTTTGGAGGGATGATACAAAACACAACCTCCTGCAGCTTTGAATTTATCAGCAGCCAAACGTAACCTCTGGGTTTAATATTTGTGTCTTTCAGCTGCCTTTCTGTAAGCCAGAGCTCAGCTCTACACCTCTGCAAACCAAATCCAAACGCAAGATCAAATTCCAAAGCAAGAAAGCTGTGCCAACTAGTCCGGCGAGACTTCAGCCCACCCTGCCGCTGTTTGACTTTCAGACTTACCTGAGAGAGAAGGACAAGAGACGGTTCAAGCAGCTCATAGACCAGCCTCAGAAATGTAACACGGGAGGAGCTGGCGAAGAAGACTTTCCCTACATGCTCATCGCAGTCAAATCCACAGCTGCCGATTTTGATAAACGCCAGGTAACGGTCCAGAGGGTTTCACAAAGGAAAGACAAAAGCTTAGACAAAAAGTGATGGTAGTTTCATGTTTTGTTGCACAACTTTGTGAGGCAATCCCAGCAACCAAATGGTTTCTATAACGAGGAAACATCTGCAGGTATCTCAGGTGTAAAGACTCACTCTGATAAAAATTGTGTTTTGAACGTGTTCCTGTGGCGTTTCTCTGATGATAGAGGGCATACATAAAGAAAGAGAAGCTCAAAATTGCATTTCTGAATATTTTCATTCATTCATTCATTTTCCAATCCGCTTTATCCCTTTCGGGGTCACGGGGTTGCCGGAGCCTAACCCGGCTACTCATGGGCGAAGGCAGGGTACACCCCTGGACTGGTCGCCAGTCTGTCGCGGGGGGCACAATCACACACCCACACACACTCACATTCACACCTAGGGACAATTTAGAGCAACCAATGAACCTATGAAGCATGTTTTTGGACGGTGGGAGGAAGCCGGAGTACCCGGAGAAAACCCACGCATGCACTCCATACAGAAAGGTCCCCCAGCCAGGACTTGAACCGGGAACCTTCTTGCTGTGAGGCAGGAGCGCTAACCACTGCGCCACCGTGCAGCCCATTTCTAAATATTTCTTCATTCAAATTCAGGAGCAGATGAAAAAATGTAGCTTGAAAAAGATTTCATTTGTGACGCAGAACATAAGTTGGACGGGCCACAAGCTCCCAGCAACGGGATGGGAAGTGGGGGCGGGGTTGCTCTGTGCCAACGGTCCTGCCCAAAACTCAGAAGTGAATTTCTAAAGAACTCTTACCCCTCCCCCTGACGGCATGTTTCACAACAGGGACAATCTTTTTTTGTTGCCTTTTTTTTGGTGATCTGAACAAAGAGCTGGTGCCGGATATCCTCTCTGAAGCTTTTAGGCCAAAACACATTTTGGAAAATTCCAGTCTCTTGTTTTTTTTGTTTTTTTTAATATTTCTTTCTACAGAGTCCAGTTCAGTCCAGTTTGGCTCCAACAGCTCTTGATGATGTGATCTGCTGTTTCTTGGAGTTCACCTTTGACCTATTGACGCAAATATGCACCAAACCACTTTTGGCTGCAAAGTTACCTTCATTTAGGATCTGTTTAAAAACTAAAATTATATTAATTATATTAGTAATTTTTTAACATAGCCAGAATGAAATGTCTCACTCCAACTACGTTTTTTTTTCTGTTGTAAATTTGTTCCCAGTGGCCTTTATCATGATTTTGCCGTTTTCAGCCAAAGTTAAATACCTGAGTGGTTTTTTAAGACATATTTTCTGCAGTGCAGCAGGAGCTCATGAAAAAGTCGCCATTTGGGTTGTGGGCTGAACTGTTGGCGCAGAAGTTAGCCTCAGCTAATTTCCCATCAGCCCTTTGGTTACGCTCTAACCCACTAGCTTATAGCACCTCACAAGCCGAAGCTAACATTAGCAAAAAAAAGGCGAGCATTATCAGAGGTATGCAGTCGTACTGTTTAGAGTCAAATGGCAGCTCAGATGAGGAAAATTAAGACGTTAACGGATCTGTTTGTCTGCAAGTAGATGCTTCAGAGTTGGAGCGGAGCAGGGAGACTTCGGCCCGCCCGTGGCAGTTGCTGCATCACAAACTCGAGCATTTTTTAAATCCTGGGTTTCCATCTGATCAACACGATTTGAATAAAGAAATCCTCAGAAATGCAGTTATAATCTTAAATTCTTTTATAGATGTTCTCCATTATGAGAAAAATGCTACAAGAACACGTAAAAAAACAGCCTTTCATTGGAGTGCGCCTTTTAAAGCCTTTACCTGCAGCATGCTTGTTTGTGATGTTTTTCCTTCTATTCATGTTTAAAGTGATCGAATGTCACCAAACAGCAAAGTCACTGTATGTTACCCTTAAAACAGACAAACTCTGTAGTGGTTTGACGACATCTGTGACGAGGAGGACACAATCTCTCTGTCCAGAACGTTTCTGATCAACCATCATTAGTCTGTTTATGAAAAGGTTTCTGTCTAACTCATCGCAGATGTCTGATTTTTGTGGTTTCGTTGATTCATTTTTATTTTTGTCTGTTTCTATCTATTTCAGTGACTGTCATGGACTTTTTTCTTTAACAGAGGACCACCAAAAACTGTTTATTTATGAAATAAAAGCTTTGTTTTCTTAATATGTGAAAAAAAAAAAACTGGTGTTTGAATTAAATATATTTGTGTTTGACAAAAGTCAATGTTGTCCAGCGTGATGGTCTCAAACCGGCTAAGAAAAGGCTCATGAGAACCTCTCGATTTCAGGTGGTGCGCCGGACGTGGGGTAAGGAGGGACGATTTGACCCTGGTGTGTCCGTCCGTACCGTGTTCCTGCTGGGGGTTCCCGGGAGTCGCTCCGCCCTGCCTCTCTGGGATCGGCTCCTGGCCTACGAGAGCCAAACCTTTAAGGATGTCCTGCTGTGGGATTTTGAAGACACCTTCTTCAACCTGACTCTAAAGGAAACCCATTTTCTGGAATGGGTCAACAGCAGCTGCCCTCACGTCAAGTCGGTGTTGATGAAGCTAAAAGATGGAAAGCGTTAGACTTTCTTTAAACTTTGCTGCTTCTTCTTCCAGGTTCATCTTCAAAGGAGATGCAGACGTCTTCGTGAACGTGGAAAACATTCTGGAGATGCTTCACAGCCACAAACCGGACCAGGATTTGTTTGTCGGGGATATTATTGTCAACGCCAAACCCATTCGCAGACGCACTTCTAAGTATTATATTCCAGGGTCAGTGTATGGGGGGGCCCTGTACCCCAGCTATGCTGGAGGAGGAGGGTTTGTGATGTCGGGACTCACCGCTCGGAGGCTCAGCTCTGCTTGTCAGAAGGTACCGTATTTCTCCTGTATTTGGTTCCAAACATGCAGCCGTGGTAACACGAGTAATGTTTCCAGGTGGAGTTGTTCCCAATCGATGACGTCTTCCTGGGAATGTGCCTCCAGCTGATCGGCGTCAAACCGTATCGCCACGAGGGCTTTCGGACATTTGGAATCTCCCGGCCGTCTGCGGCTCCTCACCTTCAGACGTTCGACCCCTGCTTCTACAAAGAGCTCATGGTGGTCCACAGCCTCACCGTTCCTCAGATCTGGCTCATGTGGAACCTTCTGCATGACCCGAAGCTGAGCTGCCACAAAAGGAGCCGCCTGAGGTCCAGCTCCTTCAAATGGAGGACAAAGATGGAAGAGGAGGCCAAAGAGGAGGTGGACTACAGTGAGAGGAAGGTGTTTGTGATGCACTAGAGTTTGTCTGGAGGACAGGAAGTTGTCACAGTCTGAACTGAACTGACCGTCTAAACGAGTTCAGGAAACAGACACCAAAAATGAACTTCCCATTTCTGACTGTTTTCTCATTCTGTTATAACCAGCTGTCTAGATCCTTACAATTCTGGGATGGCTTTGGTTTTTCTGAACTTTACAAACGGAAGTCTTGAAAACCGGACTCCAAACGGACGTTAGCAGGTCTACCTTTAAATAAAGACGCATAAAGAATTTCTGACATTCACATTCGGGGAATTCCCCTGAACTCTACAGTTCCTGAAAGTTTGGGAATTTACATTTTATTGTTGGGAGATGCAAAGTGACTGGTGTCTTTTGTTTCTTGGCTGACAATAAAAATAATATGAAATCATTTATTTGAAAGCACCTTACATGGAACTCAAGGTCACCTGAACCTACGTAAACAAGCGTCATGTGTGGTGCGTTCAAGAACATGCTTTTCTTTTTGCGTGTGTTGTTCACATTAAACTGTCGCTATCCAATACTAGTGCACATGCTCACAGTTGGAAGAGGCTTGGTGCGAAATGTCGAAGTGGTGCTAATCTCACAAATCTTGCTCCAGACTTTTTCTTTCACAGATCTATTCTGATATATGAAAGACTTCATGTCATTGAATTCCAGCTGACCACAAACTGTATTTAATTATTTCTCCTACATGACCACTTTTCAAACGGTTGGTACTTCAGTCAGAAGAACATCATCATCATCCAAGTCATCATCCAAGAGCAGAGCTGCCCAGTCCGGGTCCTCAACATCCACCATCCCGTCTGTTTTCCAGATCTCTCTTCACTGCTTTCTATTGATTACCTGACTCAGGTGTCTCCTATTCTGATTGACTGACCTGATCCAGGTAATCAGCAGCAAGAAGTGCAGGGAGAAGTGGAAAGGAGGCAGGGTGGTAGATCTCAAGGATCTGGAGAAGAGGAGGAGCGTACAGACCAGCCTTGGTTATCTGTCCTCAGTTCCACCTGGTTCTGCTCTTCACTTTGAATTATAGGTTGAATTATGGCCTTTTTAGATGGATGTTTGCTATGACCCCTACTATGCCTGTTGGATTTAGATGTCAATTCCTCCCTCCTTTCTTAAAACCTAAAATTTCATGTCTGCATGTCACCAATCTCAACCTTATGCTCACTGGATGCCCCTCTGTCCTGTATCTCCACAAATGACCCCTGATCCAACTGCAGTCTTCAGTAAACTCTGTTTTCTACTCAGTCCGTCTTTTCTTAAGGTTCAGAACTCAAACTGAAGTCATGCTTTAGTGGGCAGCCATAAAGGAGGGAGTTACTGTGGTCATTATGGGGAGGAACCAGAACACCTGAGGTGGAAGGTGAATGAAACTGTTGGATAAAACCTGTAAGTTACATAAAAGAAATGATGGATAGTTTATTCCAAAAATGTTGATGTTTAAATGAGATTTGCTGCTGTTTTTGTACTAAAGAACTAAAACAGAGAAAAAGTTTTAGAATGCAGTAGTACTTTCATTCATCCAGATAGAGATGTCTAAGAACAAGTTTTCATTTACAGATATGACCTGGTCAAAAGAAAGAACTTTTTGGAATTTCTTCAGCTTAAAAATGTAAGTCCAGATGAGCCTTTTAAACACTTTTCCTGTTTTGGAATCATTCTGGATCAATGAGTCTTCACAGATACAAAGAACTAGAGACCAAAATGTTACTAAGATGAGAGCTTTACATCACTAATGCATGAAGTAACATTTACTTTACACATCAGGTGAAATCTAGAGAAAAAAAACCCCATCCATGTTTGAGTAAAGATGTGCAGAAAGCAGACATGAACAGGAGACGCATGCAGTAGAAATCAGCAGCAGCCGCCCAACTGTGACATCTAGAATCAGCATGAGGACCTTGCTGCGGTTGTGATGCACCCATGACTCTGAGGTTATCTGTCCTCGTTGCTGCTCAGATCTGCAAAAACATTCTCAACGACCTTTTTTCAAGACAACTCTGAGAAGAGAAGGGAGTTTGATAACCTCGATTAGGGGAGAACGTTGTGGTGCTGCTGGAAAATGAAGTGAAAGGAGGTCTCAGTGACTTTTTTTCACAAGTCTGATCATTGTTTATTATTCAGATGTCTGATTGCTATAAATGTTATATTATTTATAAATATTTATATATTTAGTCTATTCATTCCAATCATTCTCATCAGTGTGGAATAAAAGTGTTTTTCTCTCCTTGCCCTCAAATAATGTATTTTAAGTGTTTACATAATATTCAGGCTGTGTTTGTGTTTTGTTTGTTTTTTTTCCATTATTTGGATTCAACAACACTTTTGCTGGAGTGACGCGCCACCTGCTGGAGGAATGATTTACTGCACATCATCATGAAGCTGCAGGTCATCAGGCAGCTCTCACCATTAAATGGGATCGAATGGGATCTTTTCCCCATAAATTGATTGTTCCCAACAAACAAACAAACAAACAAAAAAAAAAGTTTTCCTTAAATCCAACTAAAGATGTTCATCTCAACTGATATCATTTCTAATTTGCAAAATCTGAATTTTAAGAAAGGTGTCTTGTTTCAAATTTAATTTTCTGTTTTGCCAAAAAAAAATAATCAAGTTTTTCAATATCACGTTGATCGTATTTTAAGAAAACATGTTTTCATGGCTGGAATTTCTTTTCTTAAAATAAGATTTAATTTTTCTTACATCACTGGCAGCTTTTCTTTTTATTTGAATTTTTTTTTTCAAGATTTAATGATTTTTTTACTCATTTGTAAGGAGGCTGTTGTTTCTGTGCGTCTCTTTCATTGTCTTTTGTCTGTACGAATAAACAGCGAGGTTTGGGAAAACACTTCTGTCTATTGAAAAATTGTCGTCCTTCTGAACTTATCAACAAAAATAAATAAAAAATATCATCTTAAAAATCGAAAAATATTACAAACAAATAAATCAGCTCAGTTGCCTTGTGTAGAGTGTCCGCCCTGACACTGGAAAGTTCTGCGTTCAAACCCATTGTCATACAAAGGACTCTAAAAGTGGCACCAAAACCTCCCTGCTTGACACTCAGCACAAAAAGTTGGATTGGGGGTTTAAAACCACTCATTGGTTCCTGAGCGCGGCTGAGTCTGCAGCTCACCTCTCCTCCACGGGATGGAAAACAATTTCCACACACCCAAGTGTGTGACAACTAATCAGACTTTAACTTTATACATTTCAGATGCATTGAAATTTCAAAATAAAGTGTAAATGACACTTTGAAACTGCTCAGTTTGTCTTTTTTGTAAGTAAAATTTGAATAGTTTGTCCTGTTTTAGACTTTGGTGTTTTCAAACAGTGCAGATAATTAAATGCATTTGTTAAAGGGAATCAGAAAAATGATGAAACTGAGGAGTTTATGAACAAAGAGATTTTTTTTATTGTGAAAAAAAAACAATAAAAATCAGAAGCTTCAGTATTTGTGAAATGTTAGTTTAGTAAGTAGGAAATATGAAGGACAGCAAAACTCCAAAATGAACCCTAACCTTTATAACCAAATTTGACACAGCCACAGGAACACAGAAGTGAACAAAGTTTGTTGTTAGGCCTTGATTTGAGCTGTACTGAGAAAACAGAGACTTTTTAGACGACTGTGGATCAAATATTTTCAGTTTTTTAATTCTAAAGCTTTTAATCAACTCATTTTTAGGAGAGCTTTGAGCAAAGAATTTCGGACAGCCGCGAGTTAAAGTCTTGTAAGTGTTGGTCAGACATGAAGAAATCCCAGTTTTTCAGTCATACTCTATAAATTTGCAGATTAGTCTGATTTTGTGGCGTTTATGGAAAACGGTTTTGGGGCCATTTTTCTCTGTTTGTGTCACAGTTTTCCCTCAGCGATCTTTCATCCTGCAGAAATGAGGGAAAAAGAAATGAGACCAAACAGTAAGAGAAAACAAAAACCCATAAATCTGCTACATATAAGCTGAAAATCTTTATAGATGTTCTTAATGTTAAATGAATAATCATTCTGAGACAGGTTTTTGTCACAAAGATACTCGGGTGAAATTGATCTAAATAATGTAGATTAGAGCTTTAAGAGCTTCAATTAAAATATTCTAACTGGTCTCAGATGGTCTCTGATGGCTTCTCGTAACAGAAAATCAGACTTCATTACTTTTGGATGAAGAAAACTATGATGGAGGAAGGTTAGGGTTTGCTTGTCGGATGGAGTTTGTCATAAACTGCTTGAGCCCATCCTGTTTGTTTCACACAGACTTCCCCGATTGAGGTTTTGATCCTGTAAAAAAGCAACAAAGAAGACAACATTTAATCATGCATCAAACCACAAACTAGTCGTTTCAGGGAGTGAAACACAAACGTACAGAAAGGCTTTAGTGTGGCATCTGACGCTTGTCTTCTGGATCGAAAGAACAAAAGCCTCTGGGATCTGTTTTTCAAAAAACTGAAAGCAGCACTTTGACGGCATTCCTCCATGAGCTGAAAAACAAAATTCCATGAGTTTTTTATCTATGCAACCACTGCCTGTTGCATATATATATGAGTCATACATCATATTTATTCATAAATATGTCTACCCATTTGTTGAATATGAGTTAGTGAAATAAATATGCAATTAATAAAGAAACAATAAAGTTTTTAAGGTTGTGCTGCTGTTAATTATTGTACTGAAAGGGACATAAAATATCTAATGCTTTTATCAGTAAATGTCCAACTTTTGAATTTTGATTATTTTTAGAAAGTAGAATTGTCCCGTTTCAATAAAACTGCCACATTTTTTATATTTCTTTCAATATTAATTATTTATTTTAATTCTTATTCTTGATTTTATTTCGTGTAAAAATCAGCCTGAGCTGTTGCAATAGGTAGTAAGTTATTTTAAGATTTAAATGTTATGTTTACGCTATGAACTAGTTTATAAACTACACAAAATTAAAGGAAATTGATGTTTGTAACAAAAAAAAAAATCTCTCTTTTTTAGCTGAAACCTTCAACCCATCCATCCATTCTCTAAACCCGCTTTGCTCCTTTTGGGACATGTGGCAGCTGGAGCCTAAACTCCACAACTCGTGGCACATTTTAAAGTTTGCATTTCATTTGAAACTTTTGAAATGCAAACTTAAAAATATTGTAAATGTGTCACAATTTTGTGAAATATTACATTAACATGAAAACCACAGAAAAAAAATTGAACTATGATTTTAGTGCATTGATGGCATTTTTGGTTAATTCAAACTTCTGCTTTT
The DNA here is from genome assembly GCA_036245035.1 of Adrianichthys oophorus. NCBI lineage: Eukaryota > Metazoa > Chordata > Actinopteri > Beloniformes > Adrianichthyidae > Adrianichthys > Adrianichthys oophorus. The sequence continues at coordinate 37,416,937 of BSAI01000030.1, forward strand.
ATTTTGAAAATATCTATGTTATCAATGTTTTATGGGACTTCTTACAGAACATGTCAAAAACTATATAAAATATTAATTTTATTTTAGTAAATGACCAAAGATTCTTTTGAAATACCTGTTGATAAATTAGTGTGTAACTAGTAAATTGTTACTAACTAACATGAAGAATTACTGTAATAGTTTAAAGCCCAAATGTAGCTTAAGGATACTCAATTTGAATTGATTGACTGTAATAGAATGCAGTCAAAAGAGCCCTTTGTAAAGATGGTGGAGGATGTAAAGATACTTACGAGAGGCATTGCAGCTCAAGGCTGCGAGCAACAACAGGAATCCAACCACGACACTGAGCGTCCTCATGGTGATGGTCTTGATGCTTCAGAGTTTGAGGTTATCTGTCCACATCTCCATTCTTAAACGCTGCAGATCAGTCTAATCTGCATATTCGGGTTTTTCTGAGAAAAATGCAAAATTTTCTCTCAGTGACAAGTGGACAGATATGATTAGGGGGTTGAACCACTTATAGCAGTATCATAAAGCTGAAAATAACCCACATAATATTCTCAGAAATCTACTTTTTCCATTTTATATCTTTGGGTTAACCTTAGTGAGAAATGTCAAAGTGAATCAATATCATGCTTTACCATAAATAAATTCTAAAAAAACCCCCCAAAAAACTAACTTTGTCCTGTTTATTTAATATGTTTGATTCTGGAGTTTTCTTTCAAGAATAGTTTGTATTTTTGTGAAATGCATAGTTACTCATTCTTCTTTGTACAGATGTTTTGTTATTTCAAACTGTTCTTTAAGAGAGCTGCCTTTAAAGAAGCCTGAGCTAAAAACTGTTTTCTGACTCTAAGAAGTTACAAACTAATTACAGCTCTTTAACTGCAACTGGTTCAAGAGGATCAGCAGATCCAGATAATCAGACGTGAGAGTGGAGCAGGGAAAGCCGAGAAAAGTCAACGTTAAAAAACAACTCCCACAGCTTATATTTCAGTCTCCATCCATCCATCTTTTTACCAAGCACATTAAATCCATTTTGGGCTCACTGTGTTGCTGGAGCCTATCCTTACATTTGTTGGTTTACCCCGGACAGGTCACCAATCCGTCATAGTTTTTCACTCAGTACTTGTTGTAAATTTGAAGATATTTGGATGCTAATGACATCTCTTCCACGCAGATCCATTGTGACACACAAGCATGTGGCTGTTTCTTCTGTACTTCCTGTGACAAAATAAGAGTTTACTTGTGAACTTTTTGTGCAACCATCAGTTTTGAGTTTTGAACTGTTATCTTAAAGTCAGTAAAATCATTAGCATCACTTTAAACTATCGTTAAGTGTTAGAACTAAATGAGTCCAAACTGATTAGGCCATATTATCTATACTATATTATTTATATATCCCAATATTACAATACAGTTGTCTCAATGGGCTTCACATCGGTATTTGTACAAAAACATAAAGTCAGTCATTAAATATAAACAATAGCTGGATGATAAATTAAACTAAATAGACTTATTGTGCATACCTAACCTTAGATCGTCCTTCATGGTGAGGAAAAACTCCTAAAAAAATAATAAATAAAAACGTTGTCACATTTCCTTCATGTAAGCAACAACAGGATGAGAAAGAAGAACGGTCGATATTTTTATGAAGTTTAGGTTTGGAAGTCAAGTTAGAGACTTTGTGTCATAAAACCAATTTTAATCAGCTCAAATGTGTTTCAAATGTATTAATTTTTAATTCAACCTTGATTGATTCATTGATTGATTGGTCTATTTTAAGCCATTTTTCAGCAGTAAAAAATGTAAAAGACAATACAAAGACAAAGATAAAAGACAAAACTCAATATTTCCATTTACTGGACGACATTATTGTGTGTATTTTTCTGCTGTTTTGTTTTAAAATGTCTTACAGTTTTATCAATTCACAATAAATCATTAGAAAGAATCATCAGAAAACAGAGTATGAAATTAATTTTGCTGTACACCATCTTGTCAGATTTTCCGTGGGTGATGTTATCACTGCTGAGCGCGGAGGGCCCGAGATGTTGCTCTTGATGCCCCGATCCAGATAAGCTGCATGTTCCACCACAGACCAGCAACTTCTCGTGATGTTTTTGGAACACAGTAAAAGATTGATCTGATTTTGATGTTTTCAGATAGTTTTGTGGTCCAGACAAAGATGGTGCAGAAATGCTGCTCTGGGGTGCACAACCTCATTGTTTCTTATCAACGCCTTCAAACAGTCATGTAAGCTCCTTCAGGGGACTTTTGCAGATCTGCTTCTTTCACCACAAAAATGAAAGTGGTGTTTTGTTTTAGGTCCTTTATGAGTAACGTGGTATTTCTTAAACACTAGTAACACACAGAAAAACTCTAACATCAGTTTGTTTTAATTATGTAATGATTTAGACATAAGGTCAAAACAGATCTGGCTGAACCTGAGCCTCTGGTACCTTTGAACCCTGTGAAAGTCCTTGAGTTCTGCATGAAACTGCGTAAAACCTCTTTTGGACACGTTTATCTCATTATGAAGATGACAAATAATATTTTACAGCTTGTAAATCAAATGCAAGATAAGACTAGATACAAAGGTAAAAACCCACCAAACAGGGAACTTTTAACACTTATGACAGTAGATTTGAACCACAGATTGTGATGTGAACTCTGAAAACCCACTCTGCCAAAAATCATGTTCTTGATGTTTTTAACATCTTTCAAATGATGGAGGACGTGTAAAAAGAAAATTAAGATTAAAATTGCACTTCTGAGTATTTCTTTCTTCAAATAGTTGTGAATCAGGAGCAGTAAAGGATGTTTGAAAAAGATCACATTTGTCTTGTAGAAAATGTGCTGGGCAGGGTCACAAACTCCATGCTCCGCCTCATTCTAGTGCAGAGTCTACTCGCAGACAAATAGATCCATGGATCTCTTTGTTTTCCTCAGCTGAGCCGGGATGTGGATCAAAACTGTATGGCTGGATAGCTCTGATATGTTTGTTACATCACTAATGTTCAGTTGAGAGTTTAAGAGCCTGTGAGCTATTGGGAAAGATTGTAAACACAGGGATGATGGGAAGTGAGGGCAGGCTTACTCCACGCCAACAGTCCCACCTGCAACTCAGAGGCGAATTTCTAATGAACTCCTGCTGATCTGCTGAAACTATGTCCAAGAAAACAACAGTTTTTAAAAAAAATTTGAATAAAAGCAGCATAATCCTAATCAAAAGACCAATAGGAATGATTGGAAAATACAATGCAACCGGAAAGTATTCACAGCGACTCACTTCTTCCACATTTTATTATGTCACAGCCTTATTTCAAAATGGATTAAATCAGTTTTCTTCCTGAAAATTATTTGCAAAACACCCCATAATGACAATGTTGAAAAAGTTCTTTTGAAATTGTTGCAAATGTATTAAAAATAAAAAATAAACCAGGAAAAATGATATGTACAGAAGTATTGACACTTTTTACTTAGTTGCTGAACCTTTGGCTGCAATTACAGCCTCAAGTCATTCTGAATATGACCCCACAAGCTTGGCACACCTTTCTTTAGACAGTTTGGCCCATTCCTCTTTGCAGTAGCGCTCAAGCTCCACCAGGTTGGATGGGAAGCGTGGGTGCACAGCCATTTTCAGATCTCTCCATTGATGTTCAATTGGATTCAGATCTGGGCTCTGGCTGGGCCACTCAAGGACATTGACAGAGCCACTACTTCCATATCTTGGCGGTGTGCTTTGGATCATTGTCCTGCTGAAAGATGAACGGTCGCCCCAGTCTGCGGTATTTACATTGTGGCAGTCAGCTTTCCCTCTATCCTGACGAGTCTTCCAGTTTCTGCTGCTGAAAAACACCCAGCCAGATCCCTGACTTAAACCCAATTGAGCATCTCTGGAGAGACCTGAAAATGGCTGTCCACAAACGTTTACCATCCAGCCTGACAGAACTGGAGAGGATCTGCAAGGACCCGCACCCACTGAGGTTCTATCCCAGGTGTCCTACTACTTCTGAATACAGGAAACCAATCACCGGGTAAAAACTTTTGCTACTGTTTCTGGAAACTCTGCACCAAGAGCACTCCCTGGAAGTGTCAGACTTGTGATGTGGACCTGGGCCTGCAGCCAGACAGAAACTGTCATTGGCAGCATCACCAAGGCCTTCGAGGAGCAAGGAGGAGAGAACTGCCCTGTTTGACCGAAACTTTTGTTCAGTTATGAGTTGATCAATGTCATTTTATTTTTCTGTATCAAATGGTTCAACTGTCAGACAAAAATGTTCAGAGTTTACATAAGAATTACAATTTACTTTTGGACATTGCAGGGAAATGTGTCTTTTTTATTTCATATTCTAAAAAAAACAATGTTAATAAAGTTATTATTTATATATATGTTTATCCATGTTTTTGTCCTGTTTTGTATTCTTTATTGATAAGGATACCATGTTTTGCAGATATACTTTTAATTTAAGCAACTTGACTAATGATAGTTGTAGCAGAAAGTTGTGGGGGGGGGGCGTGAAAGAATAAGTTCTTCAAAGGGGGGAGCGCAAGAGACAGCAATTGAGAAACACTGCATTAAATATAATGATTGTCAAATAGAGTTTTATTATTTTCTTGAAAGGAAGTGGGGAAGAAGCCCACTTATAGAATCCCACCTCTTTTATGTTTACTTAACTTTTTAAAATATTTTTTTAACATAGTAGTTGTGTATCATTTGATGTTTAAAAATCAAGAATGTTTTATTAGTTCTTTATACAAAGTTTAATGAATTCAAATTAGCGATGTGATTGTAGATTTATTGAATTCTTTTTTTTTTTTTATAAAAAACACAAATGATAAGATGATGACCACAGACATGTCACTGAATTAGCTGTTTTGGTGCGCCTGTGCTTCAAAGATGATGAATTATCAAAGGGCTCCCAATAGCTTACCATATGTACATTTAGTAATAATACCTTAAATCAAATAAATGATGAACTCATAATGATTTTGCACATTACAGTTGTGTCGTGACTCCTACTGGTCCCACAAAGCTGAATAATTTCTGTATCTTTGTGTGACGTTTGATCAAACTAAAATATGTATTTGTGCATTACGGAGTCTTGTTTATGTTCTTCTCCTTTTTGTGGAAATGTTTGAGAATTGTTGCAGTTTTTTTTTTTGGCTGATGTTATTTGAACATTCCAGTCTGTCTTTTATACGCTTTTTGGATCCTAAAACAGCATCCTTCACTTAACAAAAATCTAAAACTCATAATAGCAATACCTAAAAATAATTTGAAGACAAATTTTAGTGTGATTTCTTGTGCTCACATTGGCCACAGCAGCCAGTCTTTACCTTTTGGTCAAAATATGTTTGTGCGTCTGAATTTTGGGAGATTATTTATATGCATCATAGAAAACAATAGTAGACAATAAATCCGTTAATCAGTTTTCCTGCTGTATCATCTGACACCTCAAAATGTGTTTAGAATGCAAGTTTATGACTTATCTTTTGGTTGGGTACTCAATATTCAGTTGTGTTTTTTTTAAATTAAAGTCAAAGTTTAAGGTTTTGGTTGTTGTGGATAGTAAATATGAACAATTGAACCAAAAACAAAGGTTTTTTTCCTCTTTCAGTTTAAACTACAGAATTTGATCGTGAGTCAATTGCTGATTATGCAAACTTGTCTGCAGATTGAAAAGCTGATAACACGAACTTCACAAGATATTATCACCTCTACCCTCAGAAGTGTCTGCAAGAAGAAGGTCAGATGTGGGAAAATTTTAGATCGTGCAGGTGTTTGCAACCCTTTCTGTTTAAAGGTGTGGGAGGAACAAACTAAATTCTATTAAAGGAAACTCAGTGGAAAGTTTCAAATGGTAAGAACAAAGTATGAGTCGTCATGCGTAAGAAATGCTGACATAATTTAAAAAATCCAAAAGAAAAAGAAAAAAAAACTGATGTTAAACTGGTGCATCAAGATTTAGGAACACATTTTTTAAAAAACAAAATACTCCTGTTTGGACCTGTAAAACTAAACCAGTCAAGTTCAACATTTATTCAATGAATCTCTAAATTCAGCATACCAGTAATCACAAATATAATAATAACAAGTTGTAATAATGTAATTAAAAACAGGAAAGATGTGCATTAGATAAAACACAGTTTAGTGATTATCTGTCAAATAGATCTTAAATTATTTAGATGATAAGGCACCAGTTTAATATAATTTTATAATCAAGAATATGAAAACAACAAAAAAGAAATCAGTTTGAATTCCAAACAACGGCCTGAAGATACTTTCAATTTTGTTTTTGAAAAGTCTTCATGCAGACAAAGGTGAACAGTGTTGTATTTTAAAAGTATTAAAAATACTTTTAAACAAAACGTGTATCCATCAGGTAACACTGATGCTTAAATGATGCTAAAATACTTAAAATAAAAATGGAAAAATATATTTACAATATAAGTTATGCTTCATCACTCACTTGTGTAAAAGTAAGAAATATAACACAGTGGAAATTCTTTTAGGAGTTTTTTTTTTTTTAAATAGCAGGTAAATAAATTTAGTTAAGTACAGCAATGACAAATGGTAAAGGTTTGGAGTGTGCATAGTTCTTTAGTAGGATGGAAAAAAAGACCAACTTCACTCTCTCATGGTCAACAAAATAACAGCAGAGTCAATGCTGCTTGGTTTTTAATCCAGTATGTGCACAACAAACATTGATCATGTTGGATGTGTCCTTGACCATAGCCATAACCAAAGCCATAAACGGATCAGACCTTGCTACGGTGTTCTCAGAGGGTCATAAATACAGAAGAAAAAAAATACTAAAGAGACCTAAAACGATATTTTGTCTATATAATAAAAATTAAAAGTGAGTAGTCATAAATGATAAAGAAAAAAGCATTTAGACTATTTAGCATTTAACATTTAAATGTTTTAATTCTAACCAGGAAATTTCCATTTTATTTTGTTTTATTTTTTGTGTTTTCCTTTATTGATTTATATTAATTCTGTGCATTCTTTGTGTAGTCTTTAACATTTTTTAGTTTGGTTTGTTTAAAGAAAACGCTTATATGCAGATCTATCCACATTGTCCTTTGTTGTCTTTGGTTTTCAAATATTGTTTGAATATTGAGTTGTCAATAAAGATAAAAAAACGTAACTCCCATCTTCCGTTTTCGTCACAAGACCCGCTGAAATTCAAAGTTGAAGGAGGGGTTAAGAACTTGCGACAACAAGAAAGTTGAAACTCTTCTTCAGACCTTCGTGAGAAGTTTAGTTTTTACAGATATCTTCTCAGGTAAGACACATTTCAAAGAATAGATAGCAACTACGTCGATTGAAGAAGCCAGTTTATTATTATTGTTATTATTTAGTTTGAAATGCCAACTTATGCTAGGCCAACAGCAAATTCACTTACTCGTTAACTGTAATAGTTGTAAGCTAGGATAAACTGCAGTTACTCTATCTCAGAGGGATATGTTTTGTTGTCCAACATCTCGCCAGTTCTTTATAAAATAAATACATAAATTCGAAAAAGGAGTTGAGAGTTTCTGCAGCGAATTTAGCAAAGTAGCTAGCAAAGTTAGCATACAGTGATGTCATAGTCCAACTGGCCTAACTTTAATTTGATGTCTACAAATTGGGCGTTGTCCTATGCTAAGCGAATTTGTTGTCTGTTTTTCCCTCATTTATTTAAATATATATAATAAATGGGGACACCACCACCACCCACTTAATACTGGCTCTAGCAACCGTTCTTTGATGAAAACAAACTGGAAAATTAAATGAACAACCCCACCACCACCAGCACCTGTCTCATAACTACAATATACTCTCACAAATTACCGCAAAAGGCTGCAATCTAAAGAAAACTAAATTGTGCTGACATTTAGTATTTGTCATCAAGAAAAAAGGCCTACTGTTCCGGGTTTAATTTTGTTTTTTAATTTTCACTTTTAGAGTTTTTACTTATTCTTAGATTTTGTTCTGCTATGGGTCTGACTCTCATAACTATTACATTTATATGTACATTTCAGAATGGAAGCTGATGAAGAAAATTGTGTTTCTGCCAATTTAAAGAGGCAGAGGGAACCTCTCTCTGATACAGAAGAGAATACAAACTTTGCTGCAGGTTTGTGGAGTATGTAGACTCGCATGAATATTTTATTTTTGATATCAAACCTTTGTGTAGTAACAAGTCTGGAATTTAACTAAAATCTATACATAGGATTTTTTTTTCTTTGCTTTTCTCAGAGAACAATGATGGTCAGAAGCGGCCGCGTCTGGAATTAGCTGGTCGGGAGAACCGAAGTCCTAAACCATCTTCATCTGGACGCCTAGCTGAACTCCAGACAAAGCCAGACACACCTATAATTCCTTCAGTCCGATCACGAGTTCAGCTGTTCTCACAAAGAAAAGAAGGTAAATATTTGCTTATATTGGTCCACCCACATTTTTAAAAACGCCATCTTAGAATCCAGAAATACCCATGCTCTGATACTATATTGTAAAAAAACACTCCCAGATATAACCCTAAAGCTGAATCATTTTTACAATCAATATTAACACTTTAGTTTTCTATAAGTTGATCAATATTTAAAGAATTGCAAAGTTTTAGCTAGTAATAAAAAAAAAGACACTTATGTTTGTTTGTTACATTGACGACTTCTGCGTGATGCTGAGCAGGTTGACGTATGATTACTGATCATTGTGCTGATGAGGCTGTGATGAGTTTTACGGAACACATGACTGACTGTTGTACACCCCAGTTCTAAAAAAAGCAAGTTTGTTGTAGGAGGAGCTGCTGGAGCCTTGCGTTGCCTCTCAGATCCTGGATCTCAAGGCCCCTCGTACATCCACCATGACAAGAGTGTCAGACAGCATCTTCTTGGTGAGAATAAAGACACATATACTGTAGTCAGTTTTGTAGATCACCTAATCATAACTGCAGTTCAAAACTACCAACTGTTGTCATTATGTCTTGCTAATTTATTCTGATTGTCTTGTAGACCAACATGCACTCTCAAATTGGATCCCTTAAAGACCCATTTCAATCACATTTTTTATTATTTTAGGGAGCTTGTGGCCTGCTCAGTATATTTTCTAAAATGCTGTGTAAAAAAAAGCATTTTTCTACAGAAACCTATTTTAAGTCTAATTTTGTTAATATTTGTCCTCCATCATTAGAAAAATTACACGAACATGTTAAAAACACAATTTTTATCTGAGTGAGTCTTTTAAAAAAGTGATGATCTAATATCTACTTAAAAAAGCTGAAATACTTTAAGAAAAACCCAACATTTGCAGAGTGTGCAGATTCCAAACATAACTGAGATTCCATCCTCTAACCGTCTTGCTGTGAGGCAGCAGAGTGAACCTTCATGGCCCCATGTGATTGACTTTTGGCAGTTGCAGCTCCTTAGCTTTGGATCCAAGTCTGTCTGAGATTCTCAATACTTTTAGAAATCATTATTAATTTGTATAATTTCTCTTCGAACTGACATAAGCATGTACATTTGGTAATAAACTTGCAATTTGACATCCTATAGGTCTCCTTTTTACTATGATTAATTTTATATGTATATTTCTTAAGTAAAAAAAAAGCATCTTAGTCTGTTAAAATGTGACTGAAAGTTTTTGTGTTTTTGTTTTTTATTATGTTTGTTTTTTAAATAAACTCCCCTTTTGCAGCTGATGGGGAATTTAACCAAAGAATGGAGCGCTTTAAAGCACCGGCTGTGCAGGCCAGCCCCACCGACACCACAAGCCCGGCCAGCTCCTGTCAGAGATCCTGCTCCAGTTTTGTGTCTGACATTCAGCAGAAACTCCAGAGCACAACAACACCCAGCACCAAGCAGGCTTCGCGCATACGTCAGGTTGGTTCCTCTGTCTTTTGATCATGAGTGTCAAATCAATCCAGAAGATGAAACTTTTTACTAATGTAATATATATATTTTAATAAGTTCATACAATTGGCAATTTAAATGTCTTATTATTCTGTGAACAGGAACGAGAGCTGGAATTGAACCAGCTGCCCTTCAATCCAATTAGTGAGAATGCCTGGCTGAAAAGAAGCAGCTCTGATTCCTCATTGACTCAGGTGGGTTTGTACGTGTGTGTGTATATGTATATATATATATATATATATATATATATATATATATATATATATAGATATAGATACAGCACGGTATATATACCTTTTAAGTATAGTATCAACTGCTCATTTGGGCTTAATAACAATCTTATAGTGAGCTCTATTAAAACATTAAATATTTGTACACATATTCCATAATTTAGGGATTTTTTTCTGAGAAATGCCCCTTTGTCAGTATTGTTTGTTTTACGCAACATAAAGTTGTTCATAAATAGCTTTTTTCTTCAGTTTTTTACATTAAGTTTTATGTAAACACTAGCAGGCAGCAAGGACCCCCACTGGCTCCACCTTGTTGGCACCTGCATTGAAAATGAGAGTTGTTTGGCCTCCTACGCAGTCCTGGGATGTGAGTTAGTCGCAGAAGTGGTGGGAGTCACTAATAACTGCTGGGGCTGCACTTTACCATTTTTACACGGTTGAGGGAAGCAGAATTAATTCATTCTCGGGCATTCCTCTTTGTTGCACAGCATCATTTGATTTCCTTTTGACATTGTGACCCTATTGAAGTTTGTGATTTTGGGGCTTCATTGCATTCTCGACATTTGGTACATCACAGGTACAATTATTTTTTTTATTTTCATTTTTTTGTTGTTGTTTTGAAACCACACAGCTTTTCTTTCCACTTGGGGGGGTTCCTCTTTTTACCTTTAAAGAATTTTACTAGGAAAATTCCCTGCATCAATAAAGCCTTTTTCACTAGGGATAGTTTCCACAGGGATAGTTTAATGCTTTTTACTATCTTAGAATCACCTAAACTGCCTTGATTTAGAGGCTGATTTTATTTTAATCGCATATTTTTTAAATTTAGTTTGTTGGAGAATCAAAACATTAACCTGCTTACTTGGTCTCCGGGTGCCGGGTGGCCCCCACTGCAGGACTCAAAGGGTGGCTGCTTTGTCCAGTGCTGTCCAGTTCATGTTCATTTTTTAGTGTTTTTTTAAATTAACTTTCTACCTTTGTGACTTTTTGTGTTGTTTGGGTTAATGTTTATGTAGTTTCCATTCTCTTTTAAACTGCACTTGGCATAAAATAAAGGGATTTCAATAATTTAATCATCACTTGGGAATGTTTTTGATGTTAAAACAGGCTCACAGAGATGCTGACATGAGAGATGGCAGTTTTATTGAAGCTTCTACATCTGATGCAGAGAAACCTTTCAATCTGACAGGTATGTCTGCTCTCCTCAAAGCATCAAGCTGTTTTTGGTCTTCTCTCTTGGTGTTTAACATCAATAATTGTGTCTGATCTTTCAACATTTTCTTTTCCATCCATAGTTATAACGTAACTCTTATATTGATGAATATATCGTCACACAGACTAGATTATGCTTAAATCTTCATAAATGTTAAATACATTGAGTCATTTAGGGGGTTACTGTTTGTTTGTTCCAGTGCCAGTCTTCTTCTTTTCTTTTTGGCTTTTCCCTTCAGGGGTCCCCACGACTGAATCGTGCTGAATTAAAATCAGAGACAAATGGAATAAATTATTTCAGAGTAAAAATGAATTTATTGCTGTTGAAATAAAAACAAAATTTTGGCTTTTTAAAATTTTTTTTTTACCTTCAGTGTTTTGCTACCTTTTTTCCCCATCCCCCCAAAATCCTCTTTGTTGTTTCTATAATATTGATAGGTTTATTTTCACTAAGATCAGATAGAAATGCTTCTATGGGGTCAAATTAGGATTGGCTACCCGGTAGCCAACTCGGCAGTGAAAAAAGCGAAAAAGGAAAGAAATTAAAAAACCAAAGTTGAAAATACAAAGCTGTTGCTGTTACAAATAAACACTATTTTTCATTTGGTAACAGTTTTATGTTTAAAGAGGTTTTTTTTACATTTAGGTTTAAAATGTACAATTGTCTTTTCAAATTTACAATGTTTGTTTTTTAAATTTACAACCTAGTTTTTCCATTCACTTTAGCCAGATCCCAATTTTACACCATATACTTTACATAAACATTTTGAGTTTTGCATCTGCTACCAAGTCAAAGGATGAGATGTTGGAGTTCTTTTTCAGCAGATGAGAAGACATTATTTGGCCCTGAAAGACCTGCTACCTCGGCAAAATTTGGGTTGTTTGGTGAAACACAGGAGCCAAACCTTCATCATGGTGAGAAGATCAACATGGAGAAAGACCGTGCAACGTCTTCAGTAAAAGACGAAGAACATCTGGTTTCTGAAGAACCGAGTCAAACTGTCCTGAAGCTGTCTTTCAGTGATAGCCATAATTTGTCTGAGTTCACATTTTTAGATGAATTTGATGAAAAAGAGGAAGAAGTTTCCAAAATAACTGAAAATGAAAACTCAGAGGTTTTTGTTCTTGATAAAGATGAAACAATGGAGGATTCTTCGTTTGGGAATGAGCAGATTGAACCCTCCACAGATGAAGAGTTAAAGATGTGGCGATATCCTCAAGAATGTTTATTGGCAGAAGATCCAACCAATGTAGATGAAAAAGGTAACACATCTACTGAAGAGGACCAAGAGCTCCATTCTTCCGAAGTGATAAAAGAAGGGTTCCATCCAACTGACCTTGATGAAGCTGCTGACATTCAAATTGAAGAGTGTGGTTCTCCTGCAAGGGTTTCTGAGTTTTCTGAAAACCAAGATTATGAGAAATCAAAGGAACAAGGTGCTTCGGGTCGCTACCAAAGTGACTCTTTGAAAGAGGAATCACTTTCAGTTGGTGGTGATTTCAAAGTGGAGCGTGATGAAGAAACCTGCTCAGCTGTTACAGAAGATGGAGATGATTTTGCAGCTAAACAAGAGCAGCAGGAGTCAGAAGGCAGCAGTCCTCATGGATCTAAGCAGCCAGAACAGAACAGGAAGAGTCCTACATTAGGAGGCAGACATGTGACTCAAACCTTAGAAGAATCTCAGACCAAAAAAATAGAACTTGGCAATAGAGCTGAACTGAAGGATCTGACTGAATCAAAGTATGAAGGAGGTCAAACTTTTACAAAAACGTCAGACCCCCAAGATATTGAGGAAAGTGCAGAAAACTCTGTTTGTGGAGACCAGGGAGTTAAAGAAGAGCCTAAAGAAAGTCAGGAGGCGGAGGGAAAAGGAACCTCAAAGAAAGTCACCTTTGTGTTGGAGCCTGAGCTGATCCACAGCTCAGATCTGTCTGAGAGTGACACCTCAATCCAGTCCAGAGCAGATTCAAGCCTGTCAGGTGAGACCAGGCTGGAGATGTCAGCTCCTGGGCCGCTGTCGGGAGAGGTGAAGCACAGACGGGTGAAGCAGAACTGTCTGCTTGTTGCTTAATGTTCACAAAAAGTGTGAAGGTGCTGCACAGACCACTGGGGGTGAATGATTTTTGGTTGTAAGGGTACCACCTGTGATGGGGGTCATGCACATTATATAAACATATTCTGGTGTTTTGGAATTGTTTGTTTTCAAATGTTACATTTTTTTGTTGTTTCTTTTTCTCAGATTTTGGACTGAGCTCTCACGATGAGACCAACACAACCGAAATGATCGACCAAATGTTTGAGGAGGTGCTGGAATATGCCGGGAGGGTGGAGAAGGAGAGGCTTGACGACGCAGAGGACTGCGATAGTGGGATTGTTCCGTGCTCCGAGAGTCAAGTCAAGACGGAGGAGAAAAACGATGAAGAGGCTCAGGCGGCAGAAGAGGAGAACGATCCAAATGAAGACGAGCTTCTGAGTTTTCCTCCAACTGGAATCCTGTCTCCCCTCAGCAAGTCTGTGGAAGCTGTTGTCACCCCAATGGTAAGAACCACAGATCCCTGGTACGTGTTTGACATCCAAACAAAGACAGCAATGGTTTCAGATGTTAGGAAAAGCATGTAAACCTGCTAATGTTGTGAAAATGCTAACTTCTTTGCTCCAATGTTTCACCGGCAGCGACTGGCTACAGAATCGAATCCTTCGTCATTGCTCCTGAGCCCCGACGAGACCAGCACTCCTCCTGCTGAGTCTGCTCCTTTGTACAGGTAATCAGGAGAAGAGGTCACTGAACTTTGTTTATGATATCCGAAGTGGCTGACCAGTCCTACTTTTCTGACCAGTCCTACTTTTAGTCGCCCTTTGGGTGCAGGTGGAGGCAATGACTCACTTCAAGAAGATTTTGTGTTCCCATTTGTTGAAGAGATGATAATCAGCAGTGTGCTGCCTAAAGTTATAAAGATAATAACGTCAAAAACCACATCATTTGAATGTAACTAAATGTAACGGTAGAACATGTTAACATCCATTTAAACCACCTGCACACTAAAACGTGGAGCCTTTTGTGGACACAGTGCCCCAGTTGTTGAATGAAAAATAGGTCATTGTGCAACAAAACTGGATCTGTTTCACTAATATTATTTTGTACAATTATTTTTTTTTTCTTTTTTACACGGCACACTGTTCATTTATTTATTTATTGTTTGTTACACCCTGCACTGCGTTGTGCATCATGATTGGCTCTAGACCTCGTCAATCTCCTCCATGCTATGTCTCCTGGACAGAATCTGTTCAGTTTGCCAAATCTACGTAAATCTTCTATTGCAATCCAATCTTTGTTTTCATTCTTTAAAATTTTACTTATTTTTCTTTGCTTGTTAATTATGAGAGTTTAAACAACAGAGAACAGTGTAAAATGTTTTTCTGTCTGAGAAAAGTGTATTAAGTGTGCAGTGAGAAGTTTTACATCCTTAAAACATTTGAAATCCTACTTCACAGATTTCACCTATTGTGGATTATTTTAAGAATGTAACCCCTACAATAAATGAGGGACTTTTGTATACATATAAACAATATAAAAATAAAAAAAAAAACAAGAACAGTATTGGAAGCAAAGAGGAAGACCCTTCTGGCTTATTTTTTTTAACTTTTGACTTGTCATTTTTCCTAGTCAAAATTTGTGTTCTTACTAAACGTATTTGGTGTTTGTATGTTTGACAGTATTGATGCGTACCGCACACAAAGACAGACTAAGCTTCCCGCCATCCAGAGTGTGACTCCTGCGCTGCAGAGACGAGCTGCAGAGACGCCCAAACCTCAAACGTCTGCCAACACCAAGGAAGAGATTGCAGTTAGTACCACAGATTTGACTTTTGTTGACATCAATAATGGAGTTTAAGAAAAAGCTTTACTCGATTCAGAGTTTTGCACTCTGAATTTTGGTCAAATGTTATGGTTTTTGCCAAATGGCTTTTAGGAACTTTCACTTTATGTACACAGAAATTGAAGATCTCAATGAGGTGGACAAATGACTGAAGGCAGATATATACTTGTAACAAAGCTCTAATGCCCAGTATTGTTTTGGGCTTTTCCAGGCTCTTAATGAGGAGGCAGGTAAACTGCAGACTGTGATCAATCAAACCTTGCAAGCTCTGAGCTGCTGCACCGACGAGGATCATGGACGAGGCTCGCTGGAGGAGGCTGAAGCCGAGAAGCTGCTTCTGGTTTCCAGTACGGACAAGACGGCCTCCTTTTTCTCATCCTTATTTCAGTCACAGTTGATGCTGTTTATAAAAAGTCAGCTGTGTGTTTGGGTTAATGTCAAGAAATATGGCAAAGTAAAGTTATCCAAGAAAGCATCAAATGTTCTCTATTTATAAAAATTCCCGTTGCCTGTTTTAAGAATTGAATTTTCTTCACTTTTTCTGAAAGGTTTGTATTTATTAGAAAACAAGAGTTTTAGTACCACTTATCGTTTCTCAAGAGAAAATCAGGTTTGTTTTTGATCAGGAAATCCATGTCAGTAAGAGGGATATTTTGGATATGACATATCTAACATATCTTATTAGTTGTGTTGAAAATCAGATGATTGAATTTTTCTAAATCTTTATCTTGTTTTTCTTTGTTTCTGCCTGATTCAGGTGAGAAACGTTCTGCTTTGCTGGCAGAAGTGGCTCGACTGAGGCAGGAGAGGAATTCAGTGTCTGAGGATGCAGCAAAGGAGGACACAGACTATATTTCTCAGCAGCCCTGCAGAGGAACTGTCCACATCACAAACATCCAGCTGCCCCTGAAGGTGGAATTTGTCTGCTCATCACAGAGCCGAGCAGGTTGACTTTGGTTATCTCTGAAACTTTGTTTTGCAATAAGGCATCCCAACTATTCTGCATCTGTAGAACCCAAACTGTTGCTGTTAATGCAACAAATAAAGACACGTTTGCTTATGTACCTGTTCAGGTCGGCCAAGTCATTACTTCTTTGTCCTAATCCACTATGGACCCTACAACATCGTCGCCACACCACTGGCCACCGCTGCCGACGCTCGCAATGGAGACACCATTTCCTTCCCTACATCTGTCACACTGTGAGCTCTATTGTGTTCTTACTTCTGTTTCAAGATGATGCTCTGACAAAGACGTTAATTTAATTTAGAAACTTTCATTTTTTATTTTATTTATTAATTTCCAGAAAAGACATCCGCTCATCGTTTGAGATTGATATCGAGGTCTACAGCCTGGTGAGAAACATTGTTTTCAGCTCACATTTTCTACATGAATATCACAGAAGGTTGACCGATGGCTGAAGGCTGATCTTTGATCCAAACTTCTCTTATGAATCCTGTATGAATCCAAACCAAATTTTGTTTGACAAAACTTTGAAAAATTAACTTCAGTACAGCTGTTTAACACTTAAGGGATGGTTGGAGGTAAATATTTGAAGGATTTATTTGAAATTTTTTTATACACAAGCAGAAAAGGATGGAGAAACCTATGAGCTTAATGTTTTTATATTTTTGCTCATAAATCGGGTTTTTATATGTTTTCTGATGAGTTTTTACTAAAATATACAAATGAATACATCTTTGTTAGGTGTATATATGTAAGTACTTTTTTGGTTTCATTTAGTCCCATACTTCTGGTACCAACTCCAACTCCGCTACGGATCGGACCAACACAAAGTCAAGAGTAGGTGCTGCGTTTGTTACATTTTATTAAAGAGTTTCAAATGAATCAAAGATGGACCAAGTCTTTTTCTTCTCTCTTTACATATTCAGGTCACACCAAGGAAACTCTTAAATACAATCACTGTAAGTATTCTGTTTTTATTTATTGTCTGGTTTATTTAGGGTCTTGGTATCATTTTTATTCAAACATTGTTTTTTCTTTAATAGAGATCCAGTAACACTTTGTCAGGTAAGCAGTTTTTTCAGGTTTTCTTCTTTTTTGTTTTGATTTCAGAAGAAATCAATTAATGTTAAAGATAGATGGTCACATTCAGTTTGTGTCTAAATTCTCTCACAACAACCAAGATTGCTCACCATTATTGCTGCGCTGGTAATGTTAGGTTTTGGGTGTGAGGGGCTGTAAGCTAGCAGGGGAGAATGTGAACAGACAGCTCTCAGCAACAGGGAGGGAAAGGGGGCGTGTGGTTTCTCCGTGCCAGCGGTGCCGCCCACAACTTGGAGTTGAATTTCTAAATTTCTATTGAACTCCAGAAACTTTAAAAGAACACTGGGAAAGCTTTGAAAATGGATCAAAAGATGATCGGAGTGGGACTTCAAAATCCAAGGCACTGGGTAGTTTCATAAGGTTAAGCAGTAGTGAGGAAATGCAGACAATGTTTGGAGCCATTTCTGTGCTTCTTTACCTTCAGGCGCCGCTCCCATCAATCTCAGCACTCGTCGTTCCAGCAGCTTTTGTCTGGTGGGCTCCCATAAGATCACCTTGGCCTCTCTTGGACAAAGTAAATTCCCTCTAGATAAGGTAACCAATGATTTTATTTAAAATGTTTTTTGCTATTTTAATACCAACTTTGAGTATTATTTAAATACTGACAGTAGTTGTAAAATGACACAATATCTGCTGTCTAATCACTCCATAAATGAAGAAGTTATTGTTTTAAGTTGATATTTTCTGTATTTTATGGTTTATCTTGCTACTTAATGGAGAAACTTTCACCGAGTTTATCACTTTAATGAACTTCTATCTGAACTCTGACTAAAGAAGAAACACAAAACCACAGAACCCGCAATCCTTCATTACTGTTGTTTTCACTGTTCAAAGTCTTGACACGGGTGAGCTCACTGGTGATGTTTTCTGTCTGTGTCCCTCCCCCTTTCTGTCTCGCTTTTTCCATTCAGATGAAATTTGAGGGCAAAGTCAGGAAGCTGCTGGGAGATGAATTTCAGGAAAAGGTTTCCCTTTTTTACCTCTGCATTTCCTTCCCCTGTTCTGTCCTGAAACTAATGTCTTGCATGAAATATGTCACTTGTTCTTTAGTGTTTCTCCATTTCATTTTTGTATTTTTTCAGTTGAATTAGGCTTTGTTTAAAAAAAAAAAAAAAAAAAAAAAAAAAAAAAAGATGTTGAGCTGCTCAATGAAATTATACTAATTATTAACCTCCTCATTACAAAGTTGTTTCTGCCTTATTCAGACCCTCTAGGATTTTGCGGCAGATACTTATGATAAAACGCCTGATTTTGTGGCAGCTTTTGTGAAAAGTTGCAACAAAAGTTGCGATGCTTTTTGTTTTTTTTTTTAAAACCTCTAAAAAAATCAAATATAAACTAAACTTCACATTCTCGTACTACAACTCTTTTAATTGTGACACGTCCATTAGGAAAATATTGCACCATCACTGTAAACTTTCATTTAATATGAAAAGAACTCAAAATGAACTTTGGTCCTCCCTGCTCACATTAACCCAAATATTTGTGTGTTGATTTAAACATACTTTGATGTTGATGGAGAAGTACAGAGAAAGTCAGAGAGAGCTACACTGTGTATTTGTAGATCTGAAGAAAGCTTATGACAGTGTAATCAGAGAGGTGTGGTGTATGAAGAAGTCTGGAGTGACAGAACAATGTTAGAGCAGTGCAGGACATGTCTGAGGGCTGTAAGACTGTGGTGAGGTGTGCTGTAGGAGTGACAGAAGAGTTCAAGGACAGACTGACAGACAGGAATCACCATGGACTATGATGTTTGCAGATGATGTTGTGATTTGTAGTGAGAGCAGGGAACAGGTGGAGGAGAAGCTAGAGAGGTGGTGGTTTGCCCTGGAAAGGAGAGGAATGAAGGTTAGCAGCAGCAAGTCAGAGTGCATGTGTGTGAATGAGAAGAACCCAAGTGGAAAAGTGAGATTACAGGGAGAAGAGTGGTGAGACCAGCCATGTTGTTCGGCCTAGAAACAGTGGCTCTGAGGAAAAGACAGGAGGCAGGTAGCAGAGATGAAGATGCTGAGGTTCTCATTGAGCGTGAACAGGATGGATAGGATCAGGAATGAGTCCATCATTGGGACAGCACATGTTAGAGGTTTTGGAGATAAAGTCAGAGAGACGAGACTGAATATATTGGTAGAAGGATGCTAAGTCTAGAGCTGCCAGGCAAGAGGTCTAGAGGAAGACCAAAGAGGAGGTTTATGGATGCGGTGAATGAAGACATGAAGGTAGCTGGTGTTAGAGTAGATGAAGCAGAAAACGGGGTTAGATGGAGGAAGCTGATTTGCTGTGGCGACCCCTGAAGGGAAAAGCTCAAAGGAAAAGAAGATTTAAACATCCTTAAGAGAACAATGACATTCTACAGGGAAAAATTATAAACTAAAAAAAAAAAATCCAGCATAAGCAGATGAATCCTCAGATCTACATATCCTCCACAGAATCTTCCTCTATCCATTTCAAAAGTATTCACAACCATTGTTGTTTGACTTAGTGCTCTCTCTGTCTTTCCCTCATACTCGGCTCATGTTTTGTTGCTGCTCCGTGTAACAGACCCCTCCGTGCGCACTCAGTGCAACCCTCTCTCCCCTGCCTCACAAGCGCGTGCACAAGGCAGACACACATGTAGAGACCATGAACAACTTAAAGAGAGGGACGGCTAAAGAAAGATTTATAAAAAAAAAAAAGAACGCCCTTCTTCCCTTTGTAACTACCTAACTAAGAGGTCTATGATCTTAGAGAAACTGGCATGATGATTCAAATCAAGTGTCAGAAACAGGAGATGTGTGACTGTTTGTTGAAGAACCATGTTTTTCAACTTGGATTGTGCTCCAGTCTTCATGATAGAGATTAAGGGGAAAGTTTTTATCCTTTTATTTATGAAGAGCAAATTGAACTGTTTGAAATCATCTTTCTTTATTCCTGTTTTTAGGTGCCCTTCCTGTCTCCCCTAGAGGGCAGTATCTACATGCAACTGAGGAGTGAGAGTCACTCAAATATTTATCACCACGGCTTCCTGGTTAGTTTTTCACAGCCAACTTTATTTAGATCTTTTCAGTTGTGGAGAATGGTTGTTTCAGTAAAAACCACTAAGCTGAAACATGTTTATGCTAAAGACCCTGCAGTCATTTATCTGAAATTAAACCATCTATTTGATTTAACATGTTTTAAATGGTCATGTTTTATCCTATTATCATCTCGCGTAGTTGTGAATAATAATACATAAATGTACAGGTTTTCTTCATATTTAGATCCCCTTTAAGTTGGTGAATTCTTATGGTTTAGTAAAGTTTATCTCTTTCCTGATCAGCTCATTTTGTTCTTCAGAGCAGAACAAGTCATTCATTAATTTTAAAAGCATGTGGGCCTACAGTTGACAGAAGAGCAGGACAATAGCAGTAGACTCATGAACAGAATCTCCTGCTGTGGGACTGTTTTCCTCAATGTATTTTCAATCTCGCCCTTTAGCAGTGATCTGTGACCTGCAGTGACCATAACTCGCCCATCAGTCGTTTTTATAGATTCTTCAAACCTCCTTGTTGTTGTATAACTCATTTTGTCTTTGTTCATTTGCTTTTGCAATTTAGATGTATTATAAACCTGTGAAAGTCGGAATCATTTGGGATTCATTGTTCTCTTGTTTATCGCAGGAGTTATGTTCTAAAAATAATCCACAATAGGTGGAATCCACAAAGTAGTCAGCGTTAGTTTTTGCAATAATTACAGAGGCTGTATTAAGGCTGTAAAACTCAATTTACACTTATAGCTTTCTTCACAGACATGACCGTTTCCACACTTTTCTGTCTTGCTTAAACTCTCAAAGTTCATATCTTAATAGAAAATTACATCCAGTGTTGTAGAATGAAAACATAGATCTGCTTGTGATGTAAATTTGGCAAACTGGACACGTTCTGTACAGAAGACACGGCACAAATGAGAATGATTGACATGCAATGTGCAAAACAGCAAAATGTAGCTAAAAAAAGAATCTGTGAAATAAAGACTGCAATCGTTGAACTGTGTTACAGCAAGAAGATACTCTAAGCTGATGACTTTGTTCTGAAGTTTTTTCACATTCAAAAATGTTTAAAAACAGCAGCTTAGAACCTCACTGTCTCTTCATAGTGTTGCATCTATTAAAAAGTTTATTTTATCATCATTCTGTGAAGTAAACTCTTCTGTTCTGTTTTCTTCCAGACAATGTTTGAATTGATCAGTGGATATGGATTGTGGCATCGCCGCTATTTCGTCCTGGAGGGATGTAACCTGTCGTACTGGAACAGCCCGAATGACAGAGAGAACAAGGTCAGAACATGTAAAGCACACAAACCAGCTGCTGCATGAACTGTGGGTGTGATGGATGCATTCATTGGTTTGTTTGAATTCTCAGGAAGCGCAAGGCGTCATTTCTCTGTCTGGTTCTCCCAGTCGGTGTGTTAGACCGGTCAAGAGGGACTCGTGTGCTCGACCTTTCACCTTTGAGCTGGTGAGCAATGTGTCAAAGCAGCAAGAGAGCAACCAGGACGGATTGTCCAAGTAAGTTCTTCAGTTGACTCAACATCAGATGTTTTCGTAACTAAACAGAGCAACATTCAAGAAACACTTTGTTTTTAAGGCTGTGCGTTTTTTTTTTTTTTTTTTTTTTTTACGTTGATCTGAACTGTTTTACTCTGGTCAGTCTTTATCCTCACTCGCAACATGTGGAGGATAAATTATTATTGCAGTATTAATGCTGTTGATGATCACTGCATTGTTATAATATGAATGCTTTCTGAATTTGGTCAATAAATGAGAATACATTTTAATATTATGGAACCGAGTCTTTGGATGCGCACACAACAACCTCTTCCTTGCAGCCCTGCTGCTCTGTGTTGTGTTTGTGTGGGGTGTTGGTTCTGACCTATGACAGACCTTGTAGTCTTTTATTTTATCTTAACGACAACACAAAGGGAACTGGTCAAATGCAGACAGTCGGGTGGGCAGGACAAAAAATCGACCCGACAGAGATCCACGGCTGTAACGCTCTTTGTTTGACTCCTAAAATGGCGGAGAGGGCATTCACGCAGGCGCTGTGACATCACGTGCAAGGGGTCTAACGTGGACCTGACCATTTGAAGTCTAACTCCAACTACATATTCTTTTCTGTTGTAAATGTTCCCAGTGGTCTATTAATTATGATTATCCTGTTTTTACCCAAAATTTAAAAACCTGTGTTGCGCAGGAACTCATTAGAAATTCATCATGAGTTGTGGGCGGGACTGTTGGCGCTAAAGTCTGCCTTGCTAATTTCCCAGCATTCCTTTGTTTAAACTCCCTCTATTTAGCTTATAGTACTTCACAAGTTCAAGTTAACATTAGCATAGCTAAAAAAAAAAAATTTGCGAGCAATATCACAGCTATCCAGCCGTACAGTTTTGAGCCAGATGTGCACCTCAGATGAGGAAAATTAAGATGTTAATGTCTGCAAGCAGATGCTTCAGAATTGTAGTGGAAAAGAGAGGTTTTGGCCCGCTTCCGGTTTTGATCTGCTCCTCCTCATCCAACACAATTTGATTAAAGAAATACCCAGAAACACCTTTAAAGTAATTTTTTTTTTTTTAATTTTGTAAAAAAATCAAAATTACTTTTCCACTCACCTCCAACTTTTGAGGACTTTGCAATGAGCATCTATCTATCCATTTTCTGAATCCTCTGGATCACTTTTGGAATTGCAGGGCTGCTGGAACCTGTTCCGACTACTGTTGGGTGAAAGTAGGCTTCACATTGGACTTTATCACAACCCAGATGTGTTTTCAGGTGCTGGTTCTCCGCCGACACCAAAGAGGAGAGGCTGGATTGGATGGAGAAGTTGAACCAAGCACTGTTGGACTTTCACACTTGGAACCAAACTCAGTCAGAAAGTCAGCAGTCAAGCTCATGCAGCAGTGGAAATTTGAGGGAAAGTATGCTGTGATGTGTCATTGTTTGATGCGGTCTCTGTTTGCTGACGTCGTTGCAGCTCAGGCTGTCTCAACAAATTCATCTCATGTTCAATCGGTAGTGGAATATTTGTTTTCTTCTTTTTAGCCTTAATCCTATCATTGTTTTTCTTTTATTTTGAAACTCCGTTACCATTTTAGTTTATTGCTTTTTTCTGTTGAAAAAAAGTTTTAAACTTTTTTCTTTTATACTCTTCTTTGAACCATTAGCTGCTTTAGCCTTCATTGGCATTTTGGTCACTTTCAGCTGAAGGGTGAAGCATTTTGGACTCCATATTTGCTCAAATTTACATCTCCATCCTTGTTATTTTATTTTTTTAATTTCTTGGAGAAATGCAGAAATAAAATATGCTAAACCTACTTTCATAGAACTTGTTAAAGCTGGTAGAAATACTACAAAATCTAAAAATGTATTAATAACCAGCAAATGGGAGTTTTTGTTCACCGTTTTTGAAGGCAATAACAGATGGATGGTATCTAATTTTTTTATTAATTCAACGACTTTATGATTTAAATCTGTTTGATTTTTGTTGTTTGTTTACATTTGTGTTTGTTTCTCTCTGGGGCATATTTTGTCTTTTTCTTGAAAACCTGACTTGTAGGATTTAAACAGAATGCCACAGAGCTGGTTTACAAACACAAGTGCATTATCTTCAATGTATTGAAGGAGAGGCTTTCTCAAATTAATATAAAGCTTATTCAAATCTATATTTTCATTGGTGTTGTGTTTGTGAAGGGATTCAATTCAACACCTGTGCAGTTTCAGCTTTCACATTAGTGCAGATTACAAAAACGGTTTTTGTCTTTTACAAATGTAAATATGTGTAAAGCTCACTGTTGAGGTTTGAAGGGAGTCTGATGTCTGTTCCACCTGCTCTGTTTTTAAACCCTTAAAGGCTCTCATTGTATGCACTTAATGGAATTCATCAATAAAATGAATGGAATTAATATAAAGGCTGCTTGGATCTATGGGTTTAACATCTGCAGGATAAGATTTTCTCTTAATCTTGTAAGAATCAAAACGAATGAAACTTTTCATTGGAATTAAATGCTTTCATGTGTTCTGATCATCCCTGTCATGTAAAGTACTGTAGGTCTGCTACACATGTGGAGCCTGACAGAATTTGGCAGGAAGGCTGCTCAGGTCAGGAATGTCATACAGGAAGTGGTCTAGAATTAGACTTCCTGTTAGTCCCATAGCTCCTCTGGGTGGAGGTGCTGCTGCCTCAAGGTGATGACTACAACAAAGGGAAGAGGAGTGCTTGCGCTGCTTTCAGCACACCTACATAAATGTGTTAAACAGTAATTCTGATGTGTTCGCAGCTCAGCCTCAGTCATTGTCATGTTACTGAGATTATCTTTTTGAAGGGATTTTGTCTTGTTTTATTCAGACTTAATTTAGGTGGGACTTTCATCACAAAAATAAGCAACTCTTAAAGACCCACTCAGATGAAAATTGTGTTTTTGGGGTTTTTAACATGTTCTTGTGTCATTTTTCTCATGATAGAGGACATGTATGAAGAAAATTAGATTCAAAATTGCGTTTCTATTTGTTCAAATCGCTGCGACCAGCAGATGAAAAGCTGGAAATAAATAAAAAAAACAACCTATTTGTAATGTTAAAAAAAACTTGGCAACAAAGTCTCTTTTTGATAGGTCTAAAATAGTTATATTTTTAAGTTTTTTTTGCACCTAATTGTATTTGATTTTGATTAGTGATATAAAAAAACTAGAGTAATAAATGGAAATTCCTCATTTTAAAGCATAATGTGAACAAAATGAGAATCTTAGTGCAAATTGGCCCATTTTGATAAATCATAAAATGCCAGTCTTACTGGTCAACAAATATTGATCTTAAAATGAATATTCTTAAAATGGAACCAAAAATTATAGGCATATTTAAAGTTCTTTGAGCCTTTAAACAAGTTATTCTATTGTCCAGATTTTGAAGCGAAAAGATTGACTCATTTTAATAATTTCTTGATTCTAGCTTTTTGAGACAAAAGTTTGTCTACTGATTTTAAGAAAGTTTGTAAAGGTGTAGAACATTGGAAATAAACATACACTTATGTGTAATTTTTCTGACACATCTTAAAATGTGTAACTTTTGGTCTTAAGACAGCGATGGTCCATAAATGGATAGGTTGACTGTTGAAACACCTAAAATAGGTGCTGTTTGGGGTAAGATGTGTATAAATATACATTAAAGAAATATGACTCTTGGGAAAATGTGCTTATTTTAAGACATATGTCCAATTATCAGAGCAACAAACAAATCTGAATATTAGTGTTTAGAGCTAACTTTAAGATTTAATTCAGCTAAAAAGGGCAGAACTTCAACTTATTTAAATGAATCTTACCAAGACTAATTCTACTGGATCTATTAGCATATTTTTTCACCTTTAACAAGAGAAAAACATCTGTGTTTTATATTTTAACTTGTTTTTTACCTTGTATCTTTGATTTTTTTTTTTTTTTTTTAAGAATCCAGATCTGCAGCACGGAGAGAGGCAGAGCAGTCAATAAAAAGCAGGCAGGGGAAGTAACACCTGTGAAAAAGCTGGAGAACAGAAGGTCAGTGGCCTTGTTGTCCTGACTCGTGTGGTCCCACCCAGCAGAAATGGATTCTGTGCAACATCCTGAAAGCTTAACGGCGGCGGTGCTGATCGCTCTGTAGGAAGCCGTTCCTGTGTGGCAACAGAGCAAGAAGGTGTCATGGGGATTCACGAGCGGCTCAATGGGCCTTCAGCTGTGAGAACTTCCAAGCTTTTTCAGTCCACTTCAGGTTGGTCTTCGGCTTGAAGAGTAGATGTGTAAAGATGTCCACTGCTGGAGGAGATCTGTGTGATCCCTGTGTGTGCAGGCTGCAGCTTCTCTTTTGTTTTGAACTCTTTCAGGAAGCTTTCAGGGGTAAACAGAGATCTGGGGTTGAAGGCCTCACAAAAACAACTTTCTCTCAGTAGCTAGAGCTACTCTCAAACAGCTGCAGAAGATCAGAGATGGTCAACGGCACAAACTTATTATTTGAGTTAGAAGTTGTGTTTTGTGGTGAGTTCATGACCTGAAACATATTTTAAATGAACCCTTTAACATTCATAGAAACAATAAATCATCAAATGAAGCTTCTTGATATGTTAAACATTCCTTTTTATTTTAAAATCCTCTGCCTTTATCAAATCATCTTATTTCTTAGTTCAAATTGTGAATCAGGAGCAGACAAAAAAAATGCTGTTTAAAATAGCTTGTGACATAGAAGCTACAATCAGTGGGTCACAAGCTCCCTGCTCCGCTCCATTCCGATGCATCCACTTGTAGACAAATAGATACATGTACGACTTTGTTTTCCTTTTCCACGCTGGTATCTGGATGGATAGCTCCGATATTGCTTTTTTTCCCCTCACTTACCTGGAATCAAGGGGTTCATGGCTTCCTTTCTAACTTTTTTGTTTTCATACAAAAGATGAACGGAGGTCTGTGAGGCGCCCGATGAACTGTCTATGCTCTTATACTGCACACAATAACAAACACTGGTGGTTACTATAATATCATCACGCAGCATTCCATATTACAAAAATGCTTCCTTATGTCCTTGTAGTGCAGGAAAAAGTAGATTATCTCACAGAATAAAACATTTACAACTGAATCCAACAATTTTATTATCAAAAACAAAAATGGAACCCTCAGTTTTATGATCATTAAAACTTAGGAACTGAACTTTTTAAATATTGAACACCTGGCTGAGATGTTATGTCG
Source organism: Adrianichthys oophorus (assembly GCA_036245035.1). NCBI lineage: Eukaryota > Metazoa > Chordata > Actinopteri > Beloniformes > Adrianichthyidae > Adrianichthys > Adrianichthys oophorus. The sequence goes on from BSAI01000030.1 coordinate 37,443,938, forward strand.
ATTTGCACAGGAAAACCACAAGGCAGGCCTGTAATCCAATACTCACTAAAAGGTTAAAACATTCCAGTGAAAACAGAGAGCAGTTGTCAATTCTGTTGCTTCTCATAAAAAATTCAAACTTTAACGTGACAACAAAAATGTTGATGCCATGGCCTAAATAACCAGCTATGTTGACTGGTTGTAGGATTTTAGTGCTGCTGAACACTTGTAAGTTTTTGCCACACTTTTGGGGTTAAGCTTCAATGCAAAGGGGCTTAAAATCAGTGCAGTTGTGCTCATCTGCCATTTAAAAAAATATGTTTTGTCAAGTTAAAGTCCCACTTTGATCATCTTTTGATCTATTTTAAATCATTCCCCGTGGCTTCTTAATAATATACCGCTTTTAGCCAAAACAACAACAACAGTGTTGTTTTCTAGGACATAGTTTCTGCAGAGCAGAAGTATTTAATCAGGAATTCGCCTCCAAGCTGTGAGCGGGAACGTTGGTACCGAGCAAGCCTTCCCGTCATCCCTTTGCTCACACTTTATCCCTCTATGTGTATGTCCTTCTATCTATTCATGAATCTATTTGTCCATAAGTGAATTCATCAGAATAGAGCAGAGCAGAGAGCTTGTGCGCCCAGCGTATTTTCTACGTTTTTCAAATGACATTTTTCCGTCTGCTCCTGATTCACAACAATTTGAATAAAGAAATGCAAATTTGAGCTTAATTTCATCATAAATATCTTCCATCATCAGAAAAATGCCACAAGAGCATGTTAAAAAAATGTCATCAGAGTGAATCTTTAAGGAAAATCCTGTTATCATAAGCAGTTTTCCCAGACAATCTGTAAAAAAACAAAAAAACAAAACGTAATTATCTGTCCAAATACTTTTTCTTTTCATTCTGATGTTTTTAACATAAAAATGTACATAAACATGCAGCCATTTTTTTCCTTGCAATTTATTCCACGTTTGAAGAAATTCTGACGTATTTCTCATTTTCTGGCAGAGTTCCTGAAAGCAGCAGAGTTGCCGTCCCCCTCCCTCCAGCATTATTTTCTCCTCTCAGCTCCCTCCCTTTCCTGCCGGCCTCTCAGCAGAGGATGTTTCTGGTAGAGGGAGTGTGTGCGGGGAAAAGAGGAAAGCCCTAGAATGGATATGAGCCCGCTCTCCTCCACCCTTTCTTCTCCTCCTTCCTCTTCCTCCTCTCCTCTGTCTTCCTTCTGGCTTTCTTCACCCTCTGTGGCTGCTTTGTGCCGTGGGCACCCTGTGCTGGCCCTCGAGGGGGGGGACAAGGAGTCTGGCTGGGTGGACGGGTGGCTGAAAACTGAACTTCAATGTCAGCTGGAGATCAGAGGAATGGTGGTGACAAAAGTGAAGGTAAAGTGACTCCTTCTGGTGACGGACCACTAAGTTGGTCAAACCTTCGGTCGTGGATCTGCAGGGACGTTTTCCTTTGACAGAAATGAATGAACTGCATTTCTGTCACTAAGGAATCAGGTTTGCAGCCTGTCAATGCGTACTGATTGCCTGCCATTAGTGCCATGCACCCTTAGAAGGATGAAGGATGCTCTCCGAAGCGTCCACAAGCTCCAGCATCTGTTTTTATGTAGCTTTAATGTCTTTAAAGAACCTTTTTGGAGCTTTTAATGCTGTCATACGAGTCCTTTTCTTCAGTCATTTCCAATGTCTATATAATGAGACTTAAACCTCAGAAAAACTCATAGCTCAATAAAGAATATTGCAAGAAGTTGAAACTCTTGAGTGACCAAACGTTCCTTCTAAAATAACTTTTGGAGAAACTTCAACCATGGAATGGAATATTTATGCAACAACTTCAGACAGAAATGGGAAACCTGCTATCTGAGGTAAATATAAACATTTAAAAAATAACCGTTTTAAAACACAGGAGGAGGAAATGTAAAAATTTTTTCTAAGACAATCATAAATTAATTTAGGAGGTAATATGTAAATGTGCTTTAACCTTAATAACCTGGTTTGGAAAAGCTGCATTATTGTTAATAACTGATCTGTGCTGATGCAGCATAAAAGCCAAACCAAAATAACTGAGATGTTATTAGACCATCAATGAGTTGTAGTCATGTTTTTTTTTTGTTTTTTTTTTTTGCACAAAACTGCTGAGTCATTATTTTTTTTACCCTATTGCCAACAATGATGCAGATTTGTTCTCTGTAGAGTACATTTCTAAACTTGAATATCTCCAAACCCTACATACGACTGAATGAACTACTTTTGGGATCTACAGAGGACATTCCAACTGAAGGGGTGGGGCTTTGGGAATTGTAGTTTTTGGTAGATTTGACATTTTGTTTTTCCTGGTACTCAAAGAGTTAAAATTTGTTTTTTCTGATTTTTAAATATTTAAAAGCTAAAAGATAAATCACTACAGCATTTTACTACACAAACAGATAGGGTAAAGTAGACCTATTAAGGCAGGAGATTTTACTTTTACATGCTATGAAACATGTAAATCCTAACTTGAAGAAATGAAGATAAAATAATAAAGCTGCAAGCTGTGTTGTGCAGGCGCTACCCTTCCCCGCCTTCACCGCTTACTTTGGACCCGCCCTCACTGGCTGAGAGCTGCTACATGCCCCTCAGTCTTCCCCACTGCCCTTACCCCCCTGGTGAGAGCTACATGCCACAAATTCATAAAAAAAAAAAAAAAAAACTTTTTTCAAAATGACGCCTTTTGTATTGGTTTTATCTCCATAGCAACCGTTTTCATTTTTGGCTGCCTGGAGATGATGGTAATTTTTGGATTTGCCTGGCAACTGAGGTTTTTTGTTAACCACGCCCACATGTTCACATGTCAAACTGTTTCGTTCAGCTTGAGCCACTGATTGAGCTCCCCACACTAACAACATTCAAAATCTATAGTAGCTTCCCAATGACGCTCGAAGAGTTAGGAAGCAGCTGATCGAAATCCTTACCAGGAGTTTCAATTTGTAGAAGGTAGTAAAAGTTTTTGGCTTTTTTTAAATTCAAGATGGCATCCTTTTCCTGAGGTCAGAGGTCAACAATACTTCAGTTGTGGTTGTAGACGCAACCTGGTGGTGCGTGTGTGAAATTTCATTGAGATCGCTCAAACAAAGGAGCAAAAAAATGAATGAAACCCTTTTCTTTTTTGAGTCCCGTGAGAGATTTTGGGTCGAAATTTTCAGAGATGCCTATTTAGAAAGAAGAAATGCAAAAACAATCTGGTCCTTGCAGTCCAGAACTGCTGCGGGACAGAATGAAAAATATTTTATTTGATTATAAATTATCCAATCTATTGATAAAAAATGACAGTTTTTACTTAGAAATCAGAAACTTTGGATGAAATTTAATAAGCTGGTTTTCTCCGGTTGTTCTGTTGGATTTCCATCCCCATGTTACATGACTCCGTGGTCATCTTGTAGATAAGGTACTGACTAATTCCTGGTTTCACCTCTTTGCTTCTCTCATTCATCATGGTCTTATGGGGTTGAAGGACGCCACTGCCAAATTTTGCCGTTGTTGCAGCGGCAGACTGCATGGCGCTCATCACCTTCCTGCACGTGGAGTTCATTGTGCGGCGAGCTGATGACGTTGAAGCATTCGTTTTTTGCTGGGAGACGGCAGAGCGTCCCATGACCTCCTCTGAGACAGAGCCTGGCCTGTTCATGTAATTGAGACATTTAGATATCTGCACAGACTCGTGATTCTAACAGAGTTGAATTTTCTACCCAAGATGCAATGTTGTCCTCCGAGCGCTGACCTTTTTTCAGTGCTGACTCCTAACCTTCAATCTGCAGAAAAACAATGAAGCATCTGAAATGAAATCCTGCTTACCTGACTGATAAGAGACCGCAGGCTTTCTCTTCTAAAAAAGGAGTGTCTCCATTAAGGAGCAGAAAAGCTTTGAGTCAGACGTTGCAGCATATCCTATTCCCCAAACATCAATACTGCTGATGATGCTTCGCGTGCACGCCATTTCCCTTTGGAGCGCAGACTGGTGGACGCCACGTGAGCTGGAGTTCTATCTCATCGTACTTGCTTTTCATATTTCCTGTGTGTGTGAACAGGAAACATAATGTCACCTTGGATTTCGGCAGTCAGAAGATTCTTCAACTGAAGCTGCTTTTTTGGAAGAAAACTGAAAATAGGAACTTCAAGAAGCTTCTATAATGTATTCAACCTAAACAGCAGCACCTTGCTGAATGTTTCCTCATCATTACTTCTGTAGGATAAGACTGGGTTTGAAATTTGGCAAATTAATGCATTTTCAGTCACAGCCTTTAGGGATTTGTTTTTGTTTGATTAAAACCCTTAGTAGTCTCTGATCTCAGTGGTGAGTTTGCCAATGACATCAGCTGTTTATAATGATGTAAGAATGACACAAATCCCCCATTAGTATAGGTTTTATTAGTGGAGGTTATAAAAAAAAAGTTCTTTAGCTTTTAAATTTTAGGTTTAAACAAAAAGTTATGACATAATTGTGATGCACCCAAGGAATCAATTCTTCGCCTGTTTTTTAAGACATTTTTACATTGTCTTGACCTCGTCTTTGCTTTGTTTCTGGATTTTTACACATTTTTTTGTCTCTACACATTTGATCTTTGTCATAAGCCATAAAAAAACAGTTTTTGTGATTTGTGGAGGAAAAAGCGGCACTCTGAATTTTATATTTATTGCGCAATTATTGAGTAAATTACTGAAAATAAAGAAGCTGGGGTTGTACTAAAAAGATGGATATCAAGTGCGACTAAGCCTCCAAGAATGATTGGTGGAGACAGTTTATGGGGATTGAACTTTTTCCAAAATGAGAGCAACTGGCCATAGTTGCGGCACAATGGCGATACGATCATTCTTATCAAAGTGTCTGGAATAGGAATCAAATAAATACAAAAAGAAAAAAATACTTTATTATCTGTCATAGTCCTATCTACTCAGTGTGAAATCTGGTTCTGTTTGGATTAACTTAGAGCTGATGTCCTGGAAAAGGTAAATGTTTTTCAGACCAGTTTGGTGGGATCGTATAATTTTCCACGGCACACCTGACCATTTCTCACATACTGGTGTGCACTGATAGAAAAACACTGGACAAGAGTGTGGCAGAAGGGCTTTGTACAACAGCATCACCCGTACGTCATATTGTGTAACTTACATTATCCTTACAAAAACTTTGCAATACACTTACCCGATGCACCAGAATCCTATGTTCCAGTTTCACCTTTTTGTGGCCATATGAGCCTCAAAGCAACTGCAAGACACACCTGCGCTCCACCTAAGATGCAGATTGATCATATTTACCAAGAATGACTTTGGAAACTCTTGAAGGAGTTTTACTCTTGTTACATTTGCTTTTGTTCAAGAACAAACAAAAAGGCTTTTTTAGGCAAGAGAAGTTATTTATTTATATGCGTTATTAACAATAGACCTTGGTGTCGCTACAATTATTAAATTACAGTATAAGTTTAAATATGTAAATGTTGCAACTAAATGAGAACTGAAAACATGGAATAAAATGGGGTGTGATGAATCGAATGGACCTATTATAAAACATTATAAAAATCATTTAAAAATAAAATAAATGGATTATATTCGATCTGGGAAAATACTATTTGGATTAAGGCGTGGAAGGTTTGTCTTACTGTAACGTAAAAACAGCCAAGTGCTTCACTGCGGACAAGACACGTGATGCAAGCAAATGTTTTAATAATGTTGTTTGTTTTATTTTGATGTGGAAATACAACAGTGTGCTGAACTTTAAGAAACTAAAATGTCAATGGATTTGACATTAATTCTTGTTTACTTGTTTGTTTGTACACATATTCAATTTACACTTGATTCTAAAAAACGTACTCTTCACTGTTCAGTACCAATTATTTATCTCTGAGTCGCACCGGTCGAAGTTTTAGTTAAAGATGTTCCGGATCGATTTCAGGTCAGTGAATCGGATTGTTCAAAATGGACCAATATCGACTACGAATCACATCAGCAAACACAAATTATGATGCCAATCGAATTGTTAAAACGAATCATTAAACCGCTAGAATAAAACAATCATCATCTTTTTGGACCACTTCCCAGCAGGGAGAAACTCTCCAGTGTTGCTGGAGAATGTTTGTCCTGACAGATGTTGGAAGCAGAGCTGCTGTTGTGACAGGAATCATGTCCTTTGTAAGAGCGTTTAGCTGCAGTTTGAGCATAATTGGCCAGCTTTCACTTTTCAGTCATGGGAACGGTTTCTCCCTGTGTTCTGGAGGCAATTTCCTGCAAAAGACTCTTTAAATGCCTCGACTCAGAGAGAGCCAAGTTTGTGCAGCTATGATTGTAGATCGGCTCCCACCAGAAAGTTATGACCTTTAAAATGCCATCATCTAAAGAAACCAGAAGCATTTAAGTCCATGTGACATTCTTTCATGATTGGCTCATAGTTTATCAGTAGCGGTCCATTGTGATGTGTAGGTCTGATGCTGGGGTATCTGTACTCTGTTTTGTCTGGTGAAGCATTTATTCAAATTGACTGTGCTGGAAGGACTGGGAATGTGTTTCAGAATAAATAAATGGGAGCTGTAATTTAAAAGCACTTAAGAAGTGATTAACTGGAGGAGAAAACTTCTGTAAAAATGGAGCTGAGACACTAAAAGATGCTGCTTCCCCACTTTTCCCAAAATAATAGGTAAAAATGTCTTGCAAAATGATTCACTTTGTTTTTACATGACAGTGTGGAATAAATGAACTCAAAGATTCATATTTTTACGGTTTTTAAGTGCAAATTATAATTTGTCAGAATAAACTCTATTAAGAAAATGTTCTCATCTTTTACTGCTATGACATGATAACAGCTCACTCAGCAAATTTCCCAAAAGCTGTTGGTCCAACTTAACATTCAGATAATCTGATGGTTTGTGGCATCAAGATTGTTTTATTAAAATCTTTAGGAATTCAAATGATTTTTCTTCATCATTTATTTATTTAAATGTGGGTTCTAGTGAAATTTATAAAGAGGATTTCTGAAATCAAAAAATATTTAAAAAAATGATCATCATTAAAGCCCCAAAATCTTTAATAATTTAGTTGGTACACTTCTGATTCTTCTCTTCGTAAATGGTCACAGAGGAGACTATTTAACAACAATTTAAAACAACATTTACTTTTATCAAGAGAATTTCCTACTTTTTCAAATAAATTCTTGATTCACAATACACTTTAAAGACCAGCTCCTTATAAAATGTTTTTAACATATACTTGCAGCATTTTTCTTATGATGGAAAACACATATCAAGAAAATGAAGCTTAAAATTGCATTTCTGAGTATTTCTTTATTTCAAATTGTTATGAATCAGGAGCAGACAAAACAAAGCAGTTTGAAAAAAAGCTCATTTGTGATTGGGCGGATCACAAGCTCTCTGTTCTGATGCATTCACATGTAGACAAATAGATCCATGTCTTGGTTTTCCTCGTTCCATTTGGCTCCAAACTGTATGGCTGGATAGCTCCATTGCTCACCATTTTTGTTGCATTGGTAGGGGCTGTAAGCTAGTTGGAGAGGGTGTAAACTGAGAGCTCTCAGCAAGGGGAAGGGGGCACGAGATTTCTCTGTGTCAATGATCTTGACCACAAGTCAGAAGTGAATTTTCAATGAACTCCTGTGGCTCTGTAGATACTATGAGTCCTAGAAAACGACACAGGATCTCAGCTAAAAACGTCATAATTACAATAAAAGACCACTGGGAACGCTTTAAAAAATAGATCAAAAGATGATCGGAGTCTGTCTTTAAGGTTGAAATGATTATATCAGATTAAATCAGAATCAGAAATGAAAAACTCTTCTAATTTCTTATATTATTGATGGTTGCAACCAAAAGATTTCTCATTTCAGAGTTTAAATCAGTGTTTGAGAAAAGAAGATGCCATCGTTAAGGTTTAAATCATGCTTACATTTCAGATAAAGTGCTTGAAAATGCAAGAACTCAAAATTAAATCAAGAATGTAGCCAGACATTACTTTTAATTTCCCTGAGGAAATGGATCTTTAGTATCTATTTTTATGTGATTCAGGAAAACAGCTTAAACGTGACCTTTAACAAGTTTCGATCTGACCTTAACAGAGATGGCAAGGAAAGCTTATTTGTTTCGCACATTTCATGTACAAAGACAATTCAAATTGCTTTACAGAAAACATGAAAGAAAGAAAACAATCAAAAGAAATATCAAAGGTGTGATCATTAAAATAAGATTTAAAGAAAGTTAAAATGAAGTGAATTTAAAACATGCATAGATAAAACAGTGCCGATGTAAACTTTTGAATCCAAATGAGAACAGGTGTGTCTTTAACCTGGATTTAAATGCAGTGTTTCAGCTGATCTAAGGCTTTCTGGAAGTCTGTTCCAGATCTGTGGGGCATAGAAGCTGAATGCAGATTCTCCATGTTTAGTTTGAGATGAATGAATCTCATTAGTGAAAGAGTGAAAATTCTAACTGCTTTTGAGCTGACAAGTAGTCATTTATCAAATAGAAATGTATGACTCATGTAAATTTAAAAAGCTGCTCAGAGATGCTGCAGCTTTTGCCTCATGTTCTTTGTATATCTGTCAGACATGGTGTCACAGGCTGCTGTGTGGCCAGAGGTGGAGAGGGCGGAGCTCCTGGCCCGTGGTGCTGCCCTAAAGTGGGCATCAGGCGTTTTCTGTCGGCCCGAACACCTGGAACGCGTGAGCCAGTACAGGAAGAGGGAGAGTCAGAGGACCTCCTCCATCCATACCAGGCTGAAGGTAAGAAGAAGAGGATCCACAGATGCCTCTGTGATCACCTGCTAACACGCCTCTGTGCTGATTTGTCTGCAGTCTATGGTTCAGTCGTACCTGGAAGGGGTGGGCTGGGGTCTGGAGCAGCTACGGGAAGCCAGGACCGAGCTCAGGGAGGTGTCGCAAACGCTGAAGAAAGCAGGTCTGGAGGCGGACGCCAACACAGAGGGAGTGAGGTCACTGGAGAGGCTGAGAGAGCTGTCTGTCAGCCGGCAGCAGCTCCTCGCCGCTGTTAGCAACCTGCCAAGGCTTTATGCAGGTGAGTCAGTCAGAGGATGCAGGAGAAGATGCAGCATCATTCGCTCTTCACAGATAAGAGGAAATGCAGAAACGGCTGGAAGTTATAATATTACTGTTGAATTTCGAAAAAAAAAATCTTTTGTTTGATTAAACTATAAACAAAGGGAATAGAGAGGTATAGCACTCATTTTATATTTGCATTCAAACAGTAGTTTGCACAGTTTAAATATTGATTCACTCCATAAAACTAAAATATCTTAATCTATACCCTAATCCTAAATAGATTTGATATATTTATGTTTTTTTAATTGTCTTTTCTGTTGTTTTTATTGCTGAAAACTGGTTGAAAAACACAGATCAATCCAGCTTAAGGCATCATGGTTCCTGCCATCTTTGTCGTTCTTTTATTAATAAAATAAAGGTTTAATAAACTCAGGTTTTATTGGTTCATGCCTTTTCTCACACACTAGTTGTGTGAGAATGTCAGCAGAAATTAAAAAGCATCTTGAATTCAGTGGAAATCCCTGTCTTTTCGGTCTGTTGCAGTCCAAAGCCTGGTTTTGGAGACAGAGCGTTTGGTGGAGTCCCGGCGGCTTTTGGAGGCCCATGCCCGGCTGATGGATCTGGAGCACTGGCAGGACGACATCCTCTGGCAGCTCCACGGCGGTGACGTGTCAGCAGGAAGTGCTCTCAGTGCTGATGAGCAGGAGCTGGTGGCCAAGTATTTCTCTGGCGTCCAGCAGCTGGTGGACGCCCTGGGTGAGGAGTCTTCTCCAAAATGTTGGGTCATGTTATTGTTTTAGTTTCAGAAAATTGAACTGACAGTGATTGTGATGAACTAAACCTGAAACACTCAACAGAACAGACATGGAATGTCATTGTGGAAGTGATGTATGAAGCTCTGGTCCACATCCTCCCTCCTGCAGGAAAGGAGATGTGGGCAGTGGTGAGCAGCGCTCTGGCTTTGGCTCGACAAAACCCCACGCCGTTCGTGTCGGCCGTGCGGATAGTGGAGCGGGAGGAGTCCCTGGACCACGCTCTGCTGGCACAGAGGGGCGTTGTCGGTGGCAGCAGCAGGCCCCTCCCTCCTGGACGACCTCGATGCTGGAGAGCTCGCTTCTTCCAGGTCAGCGCCACCTGATGGACTGAAGGCTGAACTGTGCTGTGTGTTTTTGTTTCTTTCCTGCTCTTTTCTGACTTGTGTGTCGTTATGTTTTTTTATTGATTTTTAATATGAGTGTGAATTTGATTGTTTTATTTTGTTGAGCCCAAGAAAAACAACAATTTTTACTCAAAACAGACAACAAAGTCATGGGTTTTTATCCTAAAGAACCCAAGAACTATTTTCTTCTGGGCTTTTAAAAAAGGCTGATTTTAATTGTTTTTATATTTTTTTGTTTGTTTGTTCATTTTTTCATAAAAACAAACATGTCTCCAACATAATTCTTTTTATTTTTTTATCTGTGGATTTTTTTAGTTTAAATTAATTTTGTTTGGTTTGAATTATAAGTTTGTTCCATTTAGTTTTAATCTACTAAAGTGTTCAAACAGCTCAAATGAATGAATGAGTTGTGTTAAAAAAACATTTCCAAGGTGTGTTCTGAAGAGATTCTCAGGTTTCAGGTAAATGTGCTGCATTTCAAAGTAAAGGTCATGAACTTCACATCCACCCTTGGACTAAACTGAACAGTTTTCATCACAGGTTTTGGTGTGACAGAAACGTTCAGTGACGTGATGTTTGCCTTTCACTCCTGCTCCTCCTTCAGGTGCTTGAGGAGGCGGTGTCCGCTCGTTTTCGCAGCGTGTCCTACCTGCACACCCGCGGTCCGGGTCTGGCCGGACACCTGTCTGCCCTGCAGCACGCCGTCATGGCTGACCTGGCCACGGTACGCCACCTGCTGGAGCACTGCGTCCCCCCACACTACCAGCTGACAGCAGCGTACCTGAAGGCCACCCACCACTGTTTACACACTCACCTGACACAGGTAAGGGAAGGGGGGCGTCTCTAACCGTCCAATTAAAGTTGTTTGTTTTGTTGTTTAAAGTATTTTGTGCTGCTCAGGTCAGCAGCTGGGATCTTGAAAGCGGGGAGATCTTTGCTGTGCTGAACTGGGTGCTGCACATCTACAACAGGTGAGACACCTGACTGATGGAATGAAGCTCCACAACTCCTAACACAAGGGTTTTAAAGCAGTTCTGACGGTGAGACCAAAAGAACATCTCAGGATCGGTTCAGAGTTTTTATAAACCCAGACATTTCAGAGAGATATTTAAACGGTTGAGCTCGATGATGTGACACAATCTTGTGACATGAAGTCATTCTTTTGACACAATTCACATATAAAACTCAATTCTTGACTTTTTTTTTTTGCTTCATTTTTTTATGTTAGGACTTTCATGAGTTTTCCTCGGGTGATGTTTAGTTAAACAATATCTTTAAAATTTGTTTTTGCTGAAAACAAACGTAAAAACAATGACCAGAAGTGACACGGCTAATCTACAACAGTTTAAGAGTTATTAAAAATGTCTAAAATGTCAAATGTGACACTTAGAAACTAAATCTGTTTCTGTCAAACATAAAAATCAAAGGGCACATAAACCAAAAGCTTCTAATGTGAAATTTAGTTGAATTTTATTACATTATTTTAATGTTTGATTATGAAGTCTGAGCTTTTGCTCATAAAAAGTTGATTCTTACTTTCTAGAATGCCTTTAAAATCAGTAGAGTTTTAACTTTTGAAATGGATTCTTTTAACTTGTTTTATCATAACATTGGATATAATTTTAGATTGAAAAATTTATATTGTCTGGAGTAAATCTGTAGCAGAAACTGTAATATGTTATGAAATTATAAAAAGTTGTTTTTTTAACCCATTTAATCCTGAAAAGATGTGACTTTTTTTTTCCAAAAGGTGTTTTCTTCAAACAGAATTAGCGTTTTCTTTTGTTGTTGTTAAGTAACAAATTATTTAAACTCAATCAGCCTTCAACGTGACAGAGAACTCACCTTTAACTAAATGCATTAATCGTGTGATTTTTCTGAGGTGAATGGCAGAGATCTATTGATGCAATAGTTCAATGCGTGGCTTTGAGCACAGATTGACCTTCTCTTGCAGTCCGGACATGATGGGTCACCCTGAGCTGGTGACGGAGGCTGAGAGAGCGGAGCTGGGAGCCCTCATCTCCCCAGAGGGGCTGGAGCAGCTGCAGAGCAAATACGTGCAAAGCGTTCGGGTGAGACGAAGTACAGAGAAACACTGGCTTTGATTTGTCTGAAGTTGATCTCTTTAACTTGCACTGCATGTGCATTGTGTTGGTGGTTTATGGTAGATGGTGCTGCCCGCTCTCTTGAGAGTGTTTTTGTCTCTGTTCTGTTGTCTGCAGAAGAGCGTTTCAGAGTGGATGCACAAAGCTTTGCAGGTGGAGCTGCAGGACTGGCAGAGAGATCAGGAGCCCGACACTGACCACGAAGGCTTTTACCTGACCAGCCTTCCCACCATCATCACACAGGTGGAGCGGCTGCACAAACAAAAACTCATCCATTTTTTTTATGGTCAAACACGATGTTCTGGGAATAAAAAGGTGCAAATGTCAAAGATTGTAAGACAACAGAATCATCAACATCTGAATGTTTGAAAAGCTCTGATGAAAAAAAAAGAAAACTCCTGGACGGTGAACATGCAGTGCATTGTGAGATACCACTCATTGTTACAGAGAGCTGAATTAGAACGATGCAGGTGAAAAACCATTGAAAAGGAAATCAGGAGAGGTTACTATCTGCATGTTCTAATGTGGTTCTGTCAGACAGATTAAGTGAATTTTACCTGAAAAAGTTAGTTATATGAATATAGATATTTGGATGTCTAAAAAAAGATTTTTTATCATTTGAACCACATCGGGAGATTGTGTAGGGTAGCTGCTAATAGGGCAACTTTTCATGATCACATCAGGAATATTTACTGAGTTTGGATTACAGATGAACTGAGGTGTAATCTGAATCTGCTGGTTTGTAGATGCTGGAGGAGAACGCCCGGGTGGCTCTTATGATTGGAGAATCCCTGCGGGATCAGACCATACAGATGGGGCTGTACGAGATAGAAAACCTCCTGAACAGGTGCCTGAACCACCTGCAGGATGACACTGAACTGGAGGACCAGCCATTGTTTTCATATAGAGGTTTGTGACTCAGGTTTTGCTTGCACTTCAGGTTTCGGGAGGCTCTGGTCGAGTTTGGGAAGGAGCATCGCAAAGATCCGAGCAACAAGTTCTACCTCCACTACCTGCTGGCCTCCATCAGTAACTGTGTTATTCTCAAGTAAGACTTAAAAAATCTCCTGCTCTATAAGAGGTTCACAGAAGGAGGATGATGCAGCTGCAAACATCTAAACAGGAAAAATAAAACAATTTTTTTCATAATTTACTTTTCTATGCATGCTATAAAACAAATGCATTGAAGTTAACAGTTTGTGTTTGTTTATTTCCTTTCCAGGCTTTCTATTTTTACACTTTATAACAAAAAAGTCAAAAAATATTTCTAAGTTTTTGAAATTATTTATGATTCTCTTGATGTATAAATCTTCTATCTTTGTATGGAAGGATTGTTTTTTATTGAAATAATGTTTTGTTTTGCATAATTATATCCTCATATGTTTTAAAACTCCATCAAATTTAAACTGAGTTTCAATGACACACAAAGACAAAGTAGATCATAGACAAATGCAGCATAGACAGGCATAGACAAATGGTTTATTTGGTTCTGGTTTGATTTTTGTTTTGGTTATTATGCACAAATATAAGAAAAAAACATTTGAGAGAAGAAACATTGCAGATAAATACAGTGCAATGACAGATATGGATAAATCAAGCTAAAATGAAGAACATTAAGACCTATTTTGGGGAAATAAGACAGCTGATCCTCATCATACCAAGAGATTTATGGTTCAATCAATCAAAATCAAATTAAATCAAAATGACTATTTTCCAGAAGGAACTTCTGTTGCTGGTGGAACGCAGACACAAATAATCGTCAGTAAAATCAATTTAACACACACACACACAATAAAATACAGGCAGTATGTACTTTAGAAAATAAAGAAAGAAATGTTTATTCTTAAAAACACGTTTTAAGTGAGCATCTTTTTGTCTAATCTAACTATATGCTGGTCATTTTTTTTACTTTATGAAATATTTAATCTAAATTTTCAGAGTTTTGTGGTCGTCGATTTCTATGAAGCAGATTTTGGGAAGAAGAAGTTCAAAAAGCATCTTTTTGTTTAACTACAGGAAATCGACAGAGAGCCTGCAGCTACAGCAGTCCTCACAGTCAGCCGCACAGTTCTCCCGGACCCCCCCCAACCCTCTGGCAGCTCTGGACCGGGCGGTACGCAGGGCGTGCCGTTTAGCCATGGATCAGCTGCTGCTGGACCTTCAGCCCTTCCTCCCGGGCCTGCTGACCCGACCCTGGCTGGTCCAGGGAGATTCCACCCCCAAACTGTGCAGCATCCTGGAGCATCACCTGGAGCTCCACGGGCGCGTTCGGCCGCCCTGTCGCCAGGTAACGAGTTCACTCACCTGTCTGCGGCTTATCCTCTTCTGAATCGCAGTGGATGCTGATCAGGTTCTTGCAGCGCCTGCAGGAGGAGGCCCAGTGGCTGATGGTGGTGGAGTACGTTCGAGCGCTGATGCAGAAGAGGTTTGTGTGTCGCAGCAGTGAAGACAGGAAACAGCTGGCCCAGCAGATGCTCCAGGACAACCAGCTGTTCAGAGAAACCTTCCGCAGTCTGGTGAAGACCTTCAGCTTTCCTTTAGTAGTGACTGGAAAATATTTGTTCTTGACCAGTTTCTTCTCTGCTATGTTTGACATCAAAAATATAAATAAATGTCGCATTGCAGCATTTCAGATTTCATGTTTAAAGCTTAAAGTCCCACTCCGATCCTCTTGTGATCTGTTTTCAAAGCGTTCCCAATGGTCTTTTAATCATGGCGATGCCGTTTTTAGCCAAAATCAAAAATAATTTTTTTGTTTTCTAGGTCATAGTTTCTGCAGAGCGCCAACAATTCATTAGAAATTCACCTCTGAGTGGGTGATACTATTAGCGTGGAGCAACCCCGCCCCACTTTCCATCACCCATCTGTATACATGATTTCCCACTAGCTTACAGCCCCTCGCACCACTAACCTGACAAGTGCATATTCTTCTAAAACCTAAAAACGACCAAGTTCCATCACATGTGATGCAGCAAAAAATCATCAACCATCATCATTACAGTCCAATATTTTCTTAAAATATGTCCTTCATCATCAGAAAAACGTCTCAAGAACATGTTAAAAACACCATTTTGACCGGAGTTGGTCTTTAATGAAAGTCAACTTCATCAGTGAAACTTTTGTCTTTGAGGAGGGGGAGGGCTCTCTGCCTGAGGTGAACCCGCTGGCTTTGCTGCCTGTCCTGGCAGACTTCATCCGCCTCAAGGACCCCGGCATGCTCATCCTGGAGGTGTCCGGACTTGCAGCCAAATACCCCGACATCAGGTAGTCCTCCTGCGTAGTCCAAAGCAGAGGTCAGGTCTTTTAAAGAGAAGGATCCGACTCAGCCTGCTCATTGATTGGAGCTTCAGTTCAACCTGGACGCTGTCCCACCTGATGGGTTTCATCTTTTCTCTTTTCCCCGGGTCCTCAGCGAGGAGCACGTGTCCGTGCTGCTGGACATCCGCGGTGACGTCTCCAGGGACGTCAGAGGAGCTGTGCTGGACCTTCTGGAGCAGAGCGCTCCCCCTCTCCCAGCGGGGTACCGGCCCATTTTCACTGACATCCTGGTGCCCCCCTCCACCATGGTCTTCTGCCTGCCCACTGCCAGATGTGCATGAGTGCAGGAGGGGGTTCGGAGGAAGGCGTCCTGAAATCAGGTTTATCATTGATCCTGTTCCCAGGGATTTCATCTGGTGACTTGCTGGTTCAGGTCCTAACTTTATGTCCTGGTTCTTTGTTGTCCTGTCCTGTAACAGCTCCATAAAGTGTTAAAATCAAAATTCACATTTCAATATGTATGAAAAATGAGGTGGAAGGAAAGTTATAATGAATAAAAATGTTATGTTCACTCTTCAGATGCAGTCTGACTCAAACTATTGCATTACAGCATCAAAACACAATAAACTGTTGTTTTTTTTTTTTTTGTGGGGGGGGGGTCCATGCATGTATTTAATACATTTTGCAAATTAGATCAAAATGTAGGACGTCTACAGTCCAATTCTGGTCACATCAGCTAATTTTACATAGAATTAAACTTTAAATGAACTCAAAGATTCTTTAATAAAATTAATTTTATTTATGGAGCAGAAGTGTATAAAACTGAAGGAAAAAAAGGCAAGACCATAAATACAGAAAACTTCTACTTCTGTGTTTCTATGGGATTTTTGAGTAACTGTGGCTGCTAGATCTTTAAATGCCTTTAAATGTAATCTTTTATTAAATGTTTCTGTTTGTATTTTGTTGTCAGGATGTCTTAAAATGCCATTTCAACTGGTTGTTTTAAGCTGATGTTTGAAATGTATTTATTCTATTTATGTGATTTTCCTCTTCAGCACATGATCATCTTAACATGCTGCGTTAGTAAAATTCTTTTTTTTAATTTATACTGTTAATAAATGTATGCTGTTTGCTTTTGATAAAACTGTTTTCCTGTTGTTGCACAGACAAAAAAATTAGAATAAATACAAACAATGCAAATGTTGGCTTTAATTTTTTTCTACTGGTAAAATCAGGACCATCATTTTCATGTATTTAGGAATTCTTAAAAACGTTAATATTTTTTGATTATGTTTGTCCAGCTTTCTGAAACAGCAAAACAATAAATATTTGCTTAGTCAGAACCAAATAGTAACGTGTCAATTCGTTTTTCCCCCCAATGGCCGCGGCCGTCTTTAAAATACTAAACACCTTCCCAGTGAGCAATTGATGTTGAAATGACGTCAAATCAACATCAAAGCTCGACAACAAACTGAGGTCAAAAGCAAGTTTCATGTGCAAATCAAACAAAACTTTAAGATCAGTTTGACATCATGATATTTACCCCTTTTTGATGTCATGTGAATTTCACATTTGGATCAATACATTTAATAAAACTAATAACAGAGGTATAAACCAAACAATAGAGTTTATTGGACAAACGAGGGAGTGGACAGCCGTGCTCCAGCAGCATCGCTGCAAATCCTGCTGGATTCAAAGGAGTGGGCACGCCTGTTGCTGGATCCCAAGTCTGGCAAAGTCTTCTTTTTTTTTTTTTTTACTTGTCCTGTCCAACAGCTGAGCAAACAGATATGAGCTGAGAGCCTCTTGTATTAGACAGATTTTACTCTTACAATCGGGGGTTATAAATCATAGCGAACACAAAATGTATGTTGGTATAAGCCCGTTTTGTAATTTAAACCTAACTTTATTAATATTGATTTTTTTTTTTTGTGTGTCTTTTTTGTTGGACCGGACGGAAAAGGAAAGGGGGAAAAGGAGAGAGTTGGGGGGTGGAGGGGGGGAAAGAGAGATGGTGGATTATAGAAGTTAGAGAAGGACTACTGTGAAGGGAAGGTAGATTTGTTAATCTACAGGCAAAAAAATGTTGGAGGTTATACTCATTGCAATAGTGAGTGTTGGTCTAAAATGGGCACGGCCTGTCCACACACTCAGCTGTTACATACCTGCCGGCTCCAAGAGTGTTCACAAACTTGTCCACATCCAGTTCACACGCACACTTGTGCATACCAACCAACACATGTAAAGCACTACATTCTGTCACGCACACTATTCGAAGGTGCAAAGGTGAGCTGACGCCTGTGCTCAGGTGAATGTTATGTTAAGCTGAAGTGGATGATGGAATGCACAAAAAAGGAGGGAGAACCCCCAGCCATCCCCACACCAAGACCCCCGCCGAGGCGGCAGCGCCGACCAGGGCCCGCCCCCGCACCCATACTGTGGGGTCAATGGAGGAGATCCACCCGCCAGGCAGCCCGGCCAAGCACCCAGACCAGGGCCCGCAGGACAGCCACACGGGCCCCCAACACCCGAGTGCAGTGAGGTACGGAAGCGCAGAGCGCAAGGCCCAGCCCACTCAGGAGAGCAGCCCTCCCACGGCGCCAGGTGGCCCAGCGCGGGGTCCCACCCCCAAGAGCCCCACCACCCCAGACAAGCCGCCCACCACCACCCAGGAGTTCTGGGCATCCCCCCACCCCAGCCCCGGGTACGAGCCCGGGCCCCCCACGGGAGACCCGCTCCAAAGCTCCAGGCAGCTGCGGAGATCCAGAAGAGAGCACGATGGGGGTCAGCTACCCCCATCTAGAAAAGGGATGACCAAGAGAAGTGGGGTCCCCGAAGGTGTACATTGCCTGACCAGGCTCTCCTAATGTTGTGACCCAGAAGGGGCTCGGCACCCGAGGGTAAGGGCCAGAACCCGCACCACAAGGACACAGACACCCTCCAGGCTCAGATGGAATATGATCCCCCGCTCATGGACTTGCCAGAGGACAAAGGGATCCCTCTCTCTGTGTGGGGAGGGGGCCGCCGGGCCCAGGAGGCCGACCCCCAGGAGACAAGGCCACCGCTGCTGAAGGCCCTGTTCCCTCCACCAGGGATGGGGTAGGGGACAGAAGATCAGTAGTCCCACCTTCCTTGTGTAATGTATTTGTGTGTGTGTTGAGGTGTGTTTCTTGTGATTGATGGGTGTGTGTAATAAAGGGTGCAGTTAAAATTGGCGAGCACGGCACTGAGGACATCTCCTGATTGCTTACAGGGATGTCCAATCGCCCTCTCACCAAGGAGCCCTAAGTGTCTACGGTGCAGTTAAAATTGGAGGGTAGAGCACTATGAGGACATCTCCTGCTTGCTGGCAGTGATGTCCTAGCACCCCCCACCAAGGATCCTACGTGTCTAAGGTGCATTTAAAACCAGGAGAAGGGGGCGAAACTGTGCGGAGACCATGGGAGGGGTGGACCACTGCCAAGTGGCTCGGCCCCTCGAAGTATTCCGAAAGCACGCCCCCCCCTTCCAACCTAATAAGTGGTCGTATGAGGAAGGAGGGAAGGTCGGGGACAGTTACCAAACTGACCCCCGATGATGAAACAACCGTCCCCCCGCCCCCCCAGCATTGGGCCCAAGTCTCCCCAGGGCAGAGGCCCCACCGCCCGAAAGCCAACCCCCCAGGCCCCCCACCCCCCACCCCACACAAAGAGAGAGGAGCCCAGAGGGGGCCAGCCCCCAGGGCAAGCCCCAGCCCCTCCCCCCCAAGCACCGCCCCTGTAGCTACCTGGTCAGGTACCAGCAGGCCCGAGGAAGCCCCTAGGTTCCCGTACTGGTAGTGGACACCCCCTCTTGCCCACAGATATCCCCTCCCCTGGCCCGCTCCCCCCAGACCCCGCAATGGTAGGCTTTACCTGGAGCAATCACAGGCCCCAAGAGGGTTGCCCCACCCCGTCCTAGGGCCGGAGAAGGAGTGACCCCAGCCCCCAGGTGCAGCCGGGCCGCCCATCCAGCGCAGGCAGACCCCCCAGGGCCAGGGCCCCGCGCAAGCCCCCCCAGCACACGCAAAAAGACCACCCCCCCAGCCAAGCCAGACCCCCACCCAATGCACCATCCACACCCCCCCACGCCCAGGCCCGGGAGACCATGCGGCCCCTGCGCTTGCCCCACCCAGGCGCCGGACCGGACCCCCTGACCAACAGCGCCCCCCTGCCCCCACCAGGCACCAGGTAGGCCCCGACCCCAGCAGACAGTCAAGGCGTGGCGACACCCAGGAATCCCGACCCCTAAGTTATGGAGTTAGCTATGGGAGACCAGAGAGCCAGAATTCCTTTCAAGTTATTTGAGCTCTTAGTTGACATTTTTTCCAAGCTGATATGATCCAATAGCAGATTCATGTAATGACTTACACTAATATTTTTCTTGTTTTTCCAGTTTAATAAAATTGTCTTTTTTGCTATACAAAGAGTTATGAAGATTATAGATGCTAAACTTCCCTCTGTGTCGATGGCACTCATGTCACCCAGCACACAAAGTGAAGGTGAGGCTGTGATTGAAACCTTAAGCCAGACTGATAAATCAGCACATACCTGTTGCCAGAGAGCCTGGACAGGTGTACAGAACCACAGAGCATGCATGTAATTGTCAGGTAAATTACTATCACAATGCTCACAAATGTCTGAGTTTTTGAGACCCATCTTGAACATCCTCTGTCCAGTATAGTAAATTCTGTGAAGAGTTTTGAATTGTATTAGTTGTAGGTTTGGACTTTTGGTTAATTTAAAGGTATTTAGACAAATTTCTGACCAGAAGCTTGTGTCTGTACTTCTGCCTAAGTCTGCATCCCATTTTGTTGTTGGAATTGAGACTTCGTTATCTAAGTTGCATAAGAGTTTGTATATTTTGGAGAGAGTTTTATTCAATGAAAAATTAATCATAGAGGTAACTAGTTCTGGTAATTTTAAGTCATTGTCTCTGGATTTAAATGTTTTAGTAATTACAGATTTAAGTTGCTGATATTCCAAGAATTTATTTATTCCATG
>BSAI01000030.1:37469499-37493103 GCA_036245035.1 Adrianichthys oophorus
TGGACAACCCTGTCTGGTCCCTCTCCCAAGAAAAAACCTGTCAGAAGCAACAATATTTCTTATTTTCTATGATTGTGTTTATTGTATTTTACACTTATAAACAACACATGAACAAACATAGGCTCAGCTATGTGTACAAAGTGTGTGTATGTGTACAGTTCCAAACAGACAATAAGTGCATAAGAGAGGCAGGATAAAATCAGTCACAGGAATGACTTAATTCCTTTTGACTTCATTCCAGTCTGACCATTTCCAGATGAGAGAAATACTTGAAAAAGTGGCTAATGAACAGGTTGTTGAGGATCAAAAGTTTTCCACATGTATCATCAGTGACCCACTGTTGGAAAGAAAGAACAGGAGATTTCCATTCTTGTGGAATTAATCTTTTGGGGCTTCAAATAGGCCACTAATTTTGAACAAAGCTTACTTTACAAATATGTTAGCCCAGAAATTATGGTGCTAAATATTGAAATACTCAATATTTGAAGAATATTAGAATATTGTCACACATCTGTTAGATTTGATTTGATTCAGTTTGTTTCATTTAGTTTATTCACTTTCCATCATATTTTTTTGTAATCTATTGTGTCACGTATGCGTTCCTCCAAAAAAAAAGTCTACATGTGATTATGAGTACGTACGGTCAAGAAGATGCCATCATTTTCAATCATTTATTTTCTAACCAATGTATTATTTTATATCTGAAATGGGTCTAATATATCTGTTCTTCATATTGTTTTAACTGTACTGTTCCATTATTTAAAATGCTTGAAATAAATCAAATCAAATGTAAAAGCTACATTCAAAATCCTTAACATATTTAAAAGTTTTATTTAAACCTGTAAATTCCTCTCATGCTTCTGGTGATTTCATTTTTCAAATTTTACTACAAATATCGACCCATTCTTGGTTCCACATCTTGTTCTTTTAAGAAAGGAAATGCAGCTTCAACCACGTGGGCAGTCACGTGGTCTAAACCAGGCTCTGACGTTGAGAGCCAACATGTCCCCTTGAAAAAAATCAACAGTTTCTGGATCCCAGCCTCGATAGTCGGGTTTAGGTTTTCCACTGGGGTCTATCGGCGCACCGCGGAGGCCATGAAGACCTTCTGCGGCAGAGCAAACCCGACCACCGGAGCTCTGGACTGGGTGGAGGAGAGCGAGGAGTACGACTACCACCAGGAGATCGCCCGGTAGGCTCACGAGGCGGCGGCACGCGGTGCGACGCTGCCTTTATTATCGCACGTGACCACAGCCTGTATCCCTGAGAGCAGGCAGTCTAGACTCAGGAGCTCAGATCAAAGGAAAGTTCCGAGGAGATTGCCCGCGTGCGTGCATGCGCGTTAGTGTCGTGATTGGTCACTAATTAATTTATAAAGTTTGCAGAGGCGTCCATGAGGGGTGGTCACGTAGGGGCAACTGCTTCTCCCCCCTTTCATAATCCGTGTTCAATTAAATATTAATACAACCAAGACATTTTGTAAAACACAAAAATTGATATTTTTAATAATTATATATATATAAAATTATGGCTATTTAATTCGATTTGTATTTGTTTTTCCTTTCAGGTCCTGTTATGCTGATATGCTCCATGATCATGACAGGGTGAGAACACTTTGAATTGCTGCTTTTGTCCGTTTGTTAAAGTATTTATTAAACATTTACTGGTAGATATTTATGACCGTTTTCTTCTTAGAAATACAGTAATATTTAACTTTCTGATAAACTACAAGACCAAAGTTCTGCTGCCATCTCTGAAATGCTAAGCTCTCAGCCGAAGATGCTAAATAGAATATAAAATACTTTAAATCAGGGGTGTCAAACTCAATCACACAGGGGTCCAAAATCCAAAACACACTTTAGGTCGCGGGCCTAGAAGGATAAACATGTATTGAACCCACTAAAACTACATTTTTAGAACTTTAAACTGTTAAATCGTAACTTTTAAAAACATAAATATGAATAAAAACAGACAAGAATATTATTCCAGAGTAAATCAACTGAAACCTTAAATAATTTTCTACATTTTGCTCCCCATAAAAATATACTCTGTCAAAATGACACAAGTTAGAAAGAAATAAAGTAGGCCTAAATGTTAAAAGAAAAAGCACTAATATTTACTTTTATGTCACGTTATATGAAAAAAACAACTTATAAATATCCCAAAAGATTTTACTCTCGATAAAATATTTCCTGTCAAAATTATACAAATACAAACATGCTGCAGAACAAAACAAAGCCTGGAATTGAAAATAAAATTTGTGTTTTTCAGCAAAAACGAATCAAATCCTTCAGTTTTCTTTACTCTGGTGTCGTTTTATCAGAGCTGGACTCCTGGCATCGTTTTTTAGCATCAAGTTCATTTCTGTTTGGTGTGTGAGGTTCTGTGTCTTTGTGAAACGCATCAGAGCGATTGGATTTTTTATTTGTGATCTGGCCCACGGGCCTTGACTTTGACACCTGTGCTTTAAATGAAAAGCAAAATATGCTGCTGTTCTTTTTTAATTTTAAACAAAAAATTGAAAACAGAAATAATTTCCTAAAGACATGCACGCGCACAGAAAACAGTTTAATTTGATTCCCTGCTGAGAAAAAAGAACCTTGGCATGTTTTCTTCACTAAAAGTACTTTTTACAAGTCTGTACACATTTGTTCATTCATCTGCTCCTGTCTATGTTATAGAATCAGAATTTATTTTTAAAATATTTCATTTAACTTAACTCAAATAATTGTTAATGTCTGCCAAATGAGTAAATAAAAATTATTTGTTTTACAAGTTAATTTTATTGCACAAATAACACACATTTCTGTTCCTGAACTCTGAATCCTATTTTCTTTCTTTTGTTTTCATACTTTATTTTTAATTTTCAAAATCTTTTTCTATTTATGTATTTTCTTTTTTGTTTTTCGGCCGCTGTAAGTTGCTGCTACCCAAAATGAATTTAACAAAAAAATACTTGTCAAATTAACTTTAAAAGCCCAGAAAAAAAGATTCTTGGATTCTTTAGGGTTAAAGTGCATATTTATGTTTTAACAAAGTTTAATTTCTTTCAGAATGAGAAGTATTATCAGGGAATCCATAAAGCTGTGGCAAGACTGAAGGCTCGCGGTGAGAAGGTCATCGTCCTGGACATTGGGACAGGAACCGGCCTCCTGTCCATGATGGCCGTCACTGCTGGAGCTGACTTCTGCTATGCTGTGGAGGTACGGAATTGGATTTACTCTAAAAGCTAAGAGTAGCACTATCCAGCTTTGTGGAAAACACTTAAGGAAAATGCTTAAAAAAAAAAAACAATGTAAAAAATGTAGGAAAAAGCTATTAGTCAAAAAGGAGAAGCTGTAACAGTCAGCTATGTTCACACCAGCCTCTGCAACCCATGTTCAAGAAACCACTTTCAATGAAAAGTCCATGTAAACTGGTGTAAATGTGTGATTTGGGCTGCCTCATTCAAAACTGTTGAGCTCACACATCACTATGCCAGCTTTTATGTGGGGTAAGTCAATAAGAAACAAAGTTATGCACAAATCAATCCTTTGTGCACAACTTTGCAGAAAAATATGAATACAACATTTAGTTCTATGTTTGACATGTCTGTTTTGATGTATTTTTGACAGGTTGGTAATTACCAGGGGGAATTTTGTAGTTAAGACAAGCAGGAGTCGTATTCAAAACAAAGACAAGTTGTATTCAAAACAGACATGTAAACGTATAACTAAATGTTAGATTCATATTTTTCTGCAAAAGTGTTAATTTATTCACAATTTTGTCTTTATGAATATGTTTCTTCTTGACAGATTCGTTATCCCATACTTTTAGGTCATTTTTTGGACTCTACGTACAAAATGTGCTTTGGAAGTGTTTGAAAATTGATCGTGAAGGAGAAATTAACAGTCCAGTGTGAACACCATATTCTAAACACACATTCAGAAACCTGTCTGATTGACCTTAGATGATTCAACTCTTTGTCCTGTGTGTTTCATTAACATTGCACAGCATTTTTTGTGCGTTCTTGTGCACACAAAGGTGAAACGGATCCTGTTGTGCTGCAGGTTTTTAAGCCCATGGCAGAAGCAGCTCAGAGCATCGTGGAGAGAAACGGCTTTTCTGACAAAATCAAGATTATCAACAAACACTCCACAGATGTCACAGTGGGGCCAGGTGAGGCAGCAGCAGCAGCAAAGACACCTCTTGGGTTTTATATTTGGACACTCAGGGGTTCCATACATAATATAAAGTTTTGTCTTTTCACCCAAATTTAGATCAGACTTCCTTCAAGCAAAAGCTGATTTAAAATGTCTCTTTTCTTTAACAAACATGGTTTCATTTCTTCTTTGTTGGTTTTAAACTGAAGCCCGTCTAACGTCTGTAAGATGAAACTCGCAGGAGGACATTCTCGTTATTCTCAACAACGTCATCTCCCCCAAACAGATGGAGACATGCAGACGAGGGCCAACCTTCTGATCACAGAGCTGTTTGACACTGAGCTGATTGGGGAAGGAGCTCTCCCCAGTTATGAGCATGCTCACCAACACCTGGTTCAGGTGTGCTTATCAAAGTTGTTGTCGGTTTCACACCAAATACAATCTGAAATCTAAAATATGTCATTTAAATCCGGTGTGGCGGGCTCCCCTGCAGGAGGGCTGCTTGGCTGTCCCTCACAGAGCGACCGTCTACGCCCAGCTGGTGGAGTCGGAGCTGCTGTGGGGCTGGGCGCAGCTGCAGCCCGTGGAGGTGGAGGGTATGCGTCTGCTTCCCCCGCCCGCCGTGAGCTGCTGCGCAGGCGCTAACTCGGTGTGCGACATCCAGCTCAGCCAGGTGTCCCCGACCAGCTTCAAGCCGCTGAGTCCTCTCTGCACCATGTTCAGGTGAGCAGAAAGTCAGGTTCTGCCCGGCCGCTTCCCATCTGCCGCCGTTAATCCCCTCCTCCCTCCTTCTTGCTCCACATCCAGCGTGGACTTCAGTGAACCAGTAAGCAGTGCCTTCCAGTCCCACTCCTGCCAGTTTGTGGCTCGGTGTAGCGGCAGAGGTCAGGTCGTCTTGTCGTGGTGGGACCTCCACATGGATCCCAGTGGAGACATCGTGTGCACCATGGCGCCTAGCTGGACATATCCTCACCAGAAGAGGGCGCCGGTAAGTCTCTGGAGCTGCTTTCTGCTTTGACCTCAAAGTTCTGCTAAAACACCTTCAGGTTCAGATGACGAAGGACATCTCTGTGTTTCAGTGGCGTGATCACTGGATGCAGAGTGTCTACTTCCTGCCTGAGGAGAGTCAGGTGACAGAGGGGGACGAACTTTGTCTGACAGTCTGCCATGACGACTACAGCCTGTGGTACAGCCTGCAGTCCCACAGGTACTTACATTTTCAGACTACATCAGGAACTTCTTTTTCTCCTCATTGATCTGATGTTTCTTCCCAACTTTGATGTTTCAGCCAGCAGGACCAGCAGACTGAAGCTCCTCCCCCTCGTCCTAGCTGCACCTGTCAGGCTCACCTGGTCTGGACTCGGCCGCGGTTTGGGGAACTCAACGATAGACGGCGTACGGAGAGCTATGTCCAAGCTCTGCGCAGCGTGAGTGATGAGCATGACCTGAACGTTCACACGGGTCGGCTCTGATGCGAGTTTAATCTGTGGTGTTGAATCCAGGTTCTGAAAGAGGACGGCGTCTGTCTGAGCATCAGCGATGGAAGTCTGCTTCCTGTTTTTGCTCACAAGCTGGGAGCTAAGAAGGTACTGCTTCCATCACCTGTAGAGTATCATTTAAGTCCAAACTGTTTTACTGAAGTACTTTTTTAAAGACCCAATCTGATCAAAATTGTGTTTTTGGCTTTTTAATGTGTTGTCACATTTTGACGCATGGGTAAGGACCCTTCCACGTCACTTTTTGACACTTTGAATGTCCCCAACTCTTTGTTTTTTGACGCGCTGGCTCATCCAATTAAATCAGGGGTCCAGTTGTTTTGTTGACACGGTACCGGGCGCAGACCGAACCTCAGGACGCAGGGTTCAGTTCTTCTGTAACAATTCACTACCAATTCATTACCAAAGAATAAAAACACAAAAGGGGTTAAACACTAAATAATTTCTTACTGTGGAGAAACAAGAGGTCTAGAGGAAGACCAAAGAGGAGGTTTATGGATGCAGTGAACAAAGACATGCTGGTGTTAGAGTAGAGGATCCAGAAGGCAGGTTAGATGGAGGAAGCTGATTGGCTGTGGCGACCCCAGAAGGGAAAAGTCCAAAGGAAAAGAAGATTTTGAAATAACCCCCCAAAGTAGAGAATATTTCTCAAATTAATCTGTTTTCTACGGTTAAAGAAGTTTGTTTTCATAAACTTTGATGTCATGCATTTGACTCTGTAACTGATGTGCTTTTGGGTCTCAGGTCTACAGTTTGGAAAACTCAGGAATGTCCGAACAGGTGATTGAGCAGGTAAGTCCCTGACTTAAGCTTAAAGTCCCACTCTGATCATTTTTGATTTATTATAAAATTGTTTCCAATGGTCTTGATTATGATTATGCTATTTTTAGGAAAAATCCAAAATGTGCCATTATCTAGGACATAGTTTCTACAGAGCGGCAGTAGCTCATTAGAAATTCACCTCTGATTTGTGGGCGGGACTGTTGGTGGAGCAACTCCGCCTCCATTTTCCTTCCTTGTTACTGAGAGCTCAGAGTAGGGAGCTAGTGTCTCGTCCAGCATATTTTCTACATCACAAATACAATACAATCTTTTTCAAACTGCATTTTTTTTTCAACCTGCTCCTGATTCACAACAATTTGAATAAAGAAACATTCAGAAACGCAGTTTTAATCTGAATTTTTATCATATATGTCATCCATCATGAGAAAAATGCTACAAGAACATATTAAAAACACGATTTTCATAATTTCACGATTTAAAAAACCTAAAACGCAACCAAAACTTTCTTTTATTTGCAACTATAACTAACTAGAACTAATAAGCCGTGTTTTTCCTGCAGGTGTTGGAGGCGAACGCCATAACGGGAGGCGTAGAGCTGCTAAAGATCAGAGCGGATCATTTGACCAGAAAAGACCTCGGTGACGAACAAGTGTGTTCAGCGAAGCAGAGGGTTCAACTTCTGTCGCGGCATTTCTAGTTGTCTAATCTAATCTAAACGTTTATCTTGGTTTCAAGAATGAAACCAGCCCCCTGAGCAGATGTGTCTCATCTCTCACAGGTGTCAGTTTTGATGGGTGAGCCGTACTTCAGCACCAGCCTCTTACCGTGGCACTCCCTGTTCTTCTGGTACTGCCGCACCGCCCTATCAGGACTTCTGCGGCCCGACGCCACCATCCTGCCTTGCTCCGCCTCCCTGCATATGGTGGCTGTGGAGTTCCAGGTTGGACAAACGTCTCAATAAAATGCTGATCTATTAGACCTTTGGTTGCTCATTTGAGTAGCTCTAACTGTTCGTGGTTCTGTCAGGTTAGTAGGCACATAAAAACACTGTATTTCCATCAGAACCAGAGAGACCACGTGGATGAGCAGCTGAACATCTATTAGATCGGCCTTTGAAGTCCATTCGTCCTAAAGAACAGAATCAAACCCTTTTGTTTAGGAGCTGTCCATACAAAATCCTCTTTGCTGTTTGGCATTGTAAATCATAATATACTATTGATATTCAGTAATATTTTTTTGAGGAATAATAATATTTATTACTTTTTCTTTCATTTATTCATTTAATTACACTTTTAAATTATTTATAGTACTGATATTTTATTCAGTTTTATTAATATACTGTTTTTCTTTTTGTTTTCTTAATAATTTTATCGTTATTTTTGGGTGTCTATAAAGCTCTTTAGTCCTCTTGGTTGCTTTTAAATAAGCTTTTTAATAAAAGAAGAATGCTGTGTTGTTGTCACAGCTGACAGGAGAGAAGTTTCTCCTTAACCCCTTTTTTCAAACTCTTTGGAAAAGTTTTCTAAGCTCATGAAAAACTTCATAAACCTTTTAAAACTTAGTAAATCTCATGAAATTTATGGAGCCTCATAAAATTTCATGAAACTTCATGAAGCCTCATGAAACTTTGTGAAACCTCATGAAGCTTCATCAAGCCTCAATGGAACGTTTTGAACCCTCATGAAGCTTAATAAAACCAAAGTAACCATAATGAAACTTCACAAAGCCTTCACAAAAACAAAACTTCAGGAAACCTCATGAAACCTCAAAACGTCAT
This sequence comes from Adrianichthys oophorus, assembly GCA_036245035.1. Lineage (NCBI taxonomy): Eukaryota > Metazoa > Chordata > Actinopteri > Beloniformes > Adrianichthyidae > Adrianichthys > Adrianichthys oophorus. The sequence continues at coordinate 37,477,698 of BSAI01000030.1, forward strand.
TAAATCTTTTGAAACTTCATGAAAACTTTCAAAAGTTCATAAAACCTAATGAAACTTTATGAAGCCTCATTAAATGTCATGAACCTATAATGAAACTTCGTGAAGCTTAGTGAAACCTTTTAAAACTTTGTAAACATCATGAAACTTTATGAAAGTTTTTAAAACTTAGCAAACATCATGAAACTTTATGAAGCCTCATAAAATTTCATGACACTTTACAAAGCCTCATGAAACGTCTGAAAACTTCATGAAGCCTTATGAAACCTCTTTTCCTGGTGTAAAAAAAACCTCCCGGCTGCCTTGGTTGGTACACAAGGTCCTCAGACTTGATGTGTTCACATATTCGTTTTGCTTCAGGACTTGTGGAGAATTCGAGCACCTTGTGGTCAATGCGAAGGCTTTGATGTCACTCCCATGGATGAGATGGTTCAGGTAAAAACTACTTTTTTTATATATGGAGATAAATTAGTATCAGTCCGATTTGTGCGTGGGTTTGTGGGTTCACGTTTGCCGCGGAGAACCTCCGCCGTGAGACCAGACCAGAGCGGGGAGGTCTTCCCGTGGGGAGGGTTACCTGCTCGGGAGAGAGCCCCGTGTCTGAGACGCTGTCGGGGGCGGGGCTGCAGAGATGAACTGTTTAATTCTTGAAAATGTTTTTATTTTTAAAGGACAAGTGTAATAAAAACCCATATTCAGACTAGTTTATATTAATTAGCCGGCACATCTGTTTTAGAAAGCTAGAAAATGTCAAGTTTCACCAGATATTATTCACCGTCTAAGTTCAGAGCGGCTGATCAGAAAACTCTGATGACCCAGCATTCTAGTAGCATTTAAACGCATCACTTACGCACGAATCTGGGAGACGTGAAAAGAGTCTCAAATCAGATTCGTGTGTAAATGTGGTTTTGTGTGTGCGTAACAAGTGATTCATGCATATTTTTTAAAGATTTGTGCGTGTAGTTAGTTTCAAGCTGTCGTAATTTGAAGTTGTGCATGTGTAAATTGTACTTTGTATTTTTTAATATTTTGTAATTTTTGAACTCATGCACAAAATGTTTTTTATGAGTTACAAATCAAGAATTACGCACGCACAAATGCAAAGTTACGCACAAATCAAGAATTATGCATGCACAAACCTAAAGTTATGCACAAATCAAGGATTACGCACGCACGAATCTAAAGTTATGCACAAATCAAGGATTACGCACGCACGAATCTAAAGTTATGCACGAATCAAAATTACGCACGCACAAATCAAAATTACGCACGCACAAATCTGACTGATACTAATTTACCTCCATATTTAGATGCCCGTCAACACCCAGCAGCCAATCAGATTTGAGTATTCACCAGGACCATTTAAAGTGCAGAAACACAATGTTTGATTTATGACTGTAAATCAGCATTTGTTTTCTTGGAGTAATGCTGCAGACTTAAAAATCTTTACAGTTATTTAGAGTTCTGCTGGTCTTACTGTCAGAGTTAATACTTTACAAATTAAAGAAATTCAGACAATTAAAACGAAGGAAAAATGTTCTCTCTGGCCTTGTTTTTGTTGAAAAGCCTCATATTGTCGTTTAAAATGTACCCAGTAAAACATTGTGATTAATGGTGATTAATCACAATCCAAATGTGTGATTAACTTTTTAATTGATTGACAGCACTAGTAAAAACACAAATTCACTCTAAAGGAGATTTGACTTCTACTGACTTACACATTAAAGCACAATGTTTCTACAGAAATGTCCCTAAAAACAAGTTTTTTTTATAATCAAACTGTTCCTTCAAGTTTCCATCCTGAAACTTTTTCTCTAATTAAACTGTTCTTCATGGTGCTAAAATGTAGGAAATAACTTTCAATTTGATCAAGAATGAAAAGTTTCACCTGGACTCACCTGCCCTCCTTTGACCTGCAGCGTTCTCTGGACTTCCGGGAGTCCCGCGAGGCGGAGCCCCACCCCCTATGGGAGTATCCATGCCGAGCTCTGACCAAATCTGCTGCCATTATGACATTCGACTTCACTCAGTGTGTCCCCAGCCAGCCAATCAGCAGCCAGGGTTTACTGCCTCTGATCAGGTACCGCCTCTTCTGCGTCTGCAGATTAAACCGGCGCTCTTCTTTTTGCGTGCACGACCTCATGGAGGCGAGGCTTCAGGAGACCTTGTCACTACTGTTTCAGGACTGGTTGGTGCCATGGAGTTGCGTTGTGGATGGAGTATAAGCTGACTGATGACATCACCGTGAGCACAGGTCTAACTGCGCCAATCAGTGAACAGGTACCCACCCACTTTCTCATCTGGATTTTTTTTCTGTTGGTTTTATCTCTGTTGGTGATGATGAACAGGAGGTTTATGCAATTTTTAGAAGAATCTGCAAAAGTGCATTTTTGGATTTCCTTGGAAACTAAGGTTTTTATTAACAAGGCCCACATTCCTAATTTGTTCATATTATGTTATTTTGTTTTGTTCAGCTTGCGCCAAAGATTCATATATTAAATTTTCACTACTGTTAAAAGTGTGCAAGCATCAGGCAAATCCCGCTGTTTTGAGCTCACCATGCCAACGTTATTCAAAATCTACAAACTTTAAAACCCTTGCCCTTCTGAGGTCAAAGGTCAACAAAACTTCAGTGGTGGTTGTGGACTTTGTCTGGTGGCGTCTGTGTGAGATTTTGTGAAGATTGCTTTTAAAAAAAAAAGTGTGCTTTTCTCATTTTGTTATAAAATTAGAAAATTGAAAAATTTCACACGTTGCCACAAAGTGGCTACCAAGCCTTAGGTGCTGTGGCCATCCCATACTTTTAAAACTTGCTTTTAATATCCCCAACGTGTGTGTTTTGGTTTCGTTGGTGGATTTAAACAAACTATTTTAGCCCCATAAGAGATTTTGACACCATTGATTTTTATGACAATTTCACCCGCTGTGATGTCATATTTTTGGGGACGGGTGGGGGTTGGGTGTCTTTCACTGTCAAAAATTCATTTTCCCCGGGTACTAGGCGCGATCCCATTTTGGTGAGTTTTTGAGTATCTGGCTGGGGGGGTCAAATTTTCATTAAAAAGCAGAGAAAGAACGGCTGTGGACCATAATTAGGTGAGTTTGGCGCTTGATGGACATTTCCATCTACCTGTCATCAATGTTCAGCCTGATTCTCCGCCTTCAAAAACTAGGACTTGGTCTCATTTCTTTTATTTCCTCTTTGTGTATTGTCTCCATCATACAATATTGGGCCTCTCCTTGTGTTGAAGAATCATAGTATTGTATAGTTTTTGTAGTTTTTTTGCGCCTGTGTCATGACTTTTCAAGCCACTCTCTGCACTTAATAAATAGAATAGAGTTGTTTGAATTTGCATCACGTTTGCTGTAACTCTGACGAGTTCTCGCTTCATCTGCTTTGTCACCGTCTCCTGCAGGGCGACTGCGAGTGGAGTCGACATAGGAAGCAGGCGGTGTATTTTCTGCGGTCGCCATGGCAAAGTTCGGGTGACGGCAGAGCCACGGTGTCTTACAGTTTCACCTTTGAACCTGACTCAGGTGACATTAGGATGGACTTCAGCATCAACGCTCAGTGATGGACAAAGTCTGAATATGAAACTTCAGCGAGTTTTTGGCGCATATTTAACATGGAAATGTTATTTTATAAAAACCTGAAAAATTATTTATTTGGATTTTATTCTGAAACTCAAAACTAAGTATTTTCTTGCATTTTCTTGAATGAGTCATATATATTAAAGTATAGCAGGTTTTAGTCAGGTTTGAAAACATTAAAAGATTCTTTACTCATTTCCCTGAAATATTCAATAAAACCAAATATTTTATAAAGTTTTGCTTTAGTTGTGGTGCTTTTGTCTTGAAATAAAATTAATATTGAAGGAAGAAAAAAAAAAACATTCTACAAACTGCCTTGTTTGCAGTCGTGGTCACCACTCTGAAAAAACAGAGGCTTTTTTTTTTTTTTTAAATAAAAGTTTCCCTTCAGTTTTATTACATCTGAACATTCATGTTGACGCTCAGCGTTAATTTGTTTTTCAAAAATGTTCTTGAATTTCCTTCACATTTAAGTCACTTTAGATGAAAGCTTTAAGAGTTAAAGTACATTCGACTGAAACGTCCCTATAACTGCTAAGAAACAGACAGGAATGATCCGTTCATCTGGGATTGAAATTAAAATGAAATTTGTACTATTTAGTTCTACAAACTTGGACTAGAAAACACGAGATGATTGTGAAGCTCTGGAGGACTTGAAGCATCAAACACATGAATACCTTCAAATAGAGTATCTAGTTTATTGTAATGAATGAAACATGAATTTTCATCCAGATATACTGTATCTGTTGTGTGTGAAGCTGGGAATTCATGTTTTGTTTTATTGTGAAGAAACAAACTGTTTCTGGAACGCTGAGAGTTTTGCCTCAGTTACGCAAATTCTCTTATCGACTGATTTTAACCTTCTTACATGGATCCATATGGAGTCGACACACAAGAGATCTGATCCAAGGAAGCTTTTGTTGGTAAAACAGAAAAACAAATCTCAACATCGTCTCTGAGCGTGGACCTGGTCACCTTAGCGGAGACTGTGGCTTCATGGGAACAGGAATGTGGTGAAGAGAAGCGCCGACTTCCGCAGACTTAAGCGTCCGTCAGTGTGTTGTTGTCGAGGATGATCTTCTCTCCTGGTTTGAATGCTGGCATCCCCACGTACGGACAGCTGGCGCACCTAAAGGCATCGCCCAGGTAACACTGATGACAGAAACAGCTGGTTAGTTTGTAGCGACTAAAAACGAAGACAGTTGGTCTGGCTGCACAGAGGACACTCACGCTTCCACAGGCAGACTTTGGGAGGTCAACTTTCTGCTTTCCTTTACTCTCCTGCTCCAGCTCCTCTGCAAGGCCACACGAGCTGCACAAAACAGATTTATTTCTAAAACCAAAACATGATCTGATGCAGCTGTTAAATTGTTAGATTAGCTCCATTCAGATTCAAGGGTTCAAGTAATGTTTAATTAATGTAAGCTTGAAACAATCCCAAATCATGACCCTCCCACCACTGTGCCTGCTTCTTTTCCAGGTTAAGCTTCAGAGTTTTTATTTTTTAATTAAAATCACTTTAATGATCTGGTCCTAAGAACACAGTTAGGTGCTGATGATTAACCTCCCAAACCCCCAATTATATAGTACATTTTCTAATGATGGACTCCAAACTGTCGTGAAATAATCATCTTATGCCTCCTCGGCTACACATGATTTTAATCTGGTTTGATTTTGATAAATATTGCTTTTTTTGCTCTTGACATTTTCTGATACATCAAAGCTGTAATCTGATGGGTAATATTCTCTTCTCTACAGACCTGTATCTCATGCTGTCATGAAAACCCAACTGATTTTATTTTGTCAGTCACAGATTCTGCAAGCTGTCTCACTTAAAAAGAGGAGTTTGGTCTGTATTGTTGATCATAGAGACACTTTCATGAGACAGAATGTAAAAGAAGGATTTAGGAATTTAGATTATTTGGTTTTTAAAGAATGAATTTATCTGTGACTGACAATTATTTTTGCCCCTCTGTGACCCTTTTTTACCCTTGTAATAAGAGCTAAAAGTGCAAATTAGTTCGCAAAGAAAGCAAAAATATTGAATGCAGAATTCCCTCACAAGTAACATTTTGCAGCATGGATGATTTTTTTTTTATAGTGCAATTTTGCGAGCTTTTTTAAAATGTTACAGCACATTGTGTTCTGCATTCTGATTGGCTGTTGACCTTGTCAATCAATCTCCTCTGCGGCGTGTCTCCTGTATAGAATGCATTCAGCTTTATAAATCAGGTCTTTGTTTTCATTCAATAATACTGGACTAATCTTTCTAAGAAAGTTTTAACTTTGGGAATTTAAAGAAACAAAAGTGTAAATATGTTTATTTGTCTAAGAAAAGTGTATGAAGTGTGTATTGAGGAGTTTCACAGCCTTAAGTAATCCTCATTTGCAGATTTCACCTATCGTTTTAAAACATTACTCCAGCAATAAACGAGGAAACGGTGTATGCTAAATGTTTCACTTTTTTTCCACATTTCATACAAAAAGGAAATCAAAAATAGTAGATAAAGTACCAGTTCTTGCAGGCTTTCTTTTTCTTGGCGCCTCCTTCTCCGCAGACTGAAGCTTTTAAAGAAACTGGATCTGGTTTCTTCAAGTCATCGTCATCCAGCAGAGCATCAGAGTCCAACAGATCCTGGAGAGCAGGAACAGGATAATGAAGTTCCAGGGAAAGAGAGAGTTTAAACTGGACTGAAATGAGTTTGAAGTTTTGTCTTTTTTATTCTTCTGTTGATGAATTAGCACAAAAGCTGAAAATAAACTTGCCTCTCATTTTGAGATTATTTTGTGTTTAGGATTTCAAAATTAAAAAACTTTAACAGAGCAGAACTTTCTCCAAGAATTACTGACATTTCTCTGAATCATGTCAGTACAAACAGAAATAGGGTTCTGCGATGTGAGGTTTTTCCATACTTCAGGATCACAGAGCCGTACGTTTGACAGCAGCAGATCTCCGTCCTGCTGCTGGAACTCACCACATCATCATCGTTCATGTCGTTGGCTGACAGCGTCCACATTTTCACCGTGTTTGGGTCCAGCGCCGGTTTCTCTGATGAAGGATGAAAAAAAAAAGTTGCGTGTCAGCTCCAAAGAACAAAACTAATTCAGTAACACAAGTTTGATAAACATAAAGGTCAATGTTTTTCTAAGCAGCCATACAAAAATCACAAGAAGTTATTAAATAATTTTAACATCCTATGGTCTAGGAGGTTTTATTGCAGAAAGTGATGAAAATATTTCCAAACCAGAATCTTTTGACAATTTTTTTGAAGATGAAAGCTTTTTACATGCTAATGCCGCTAACGCTAAAGGTTCAACACAAATCCTCTTTCTAAAAGAATAAAACATGTTTCATGAAAAGCCTTCAACCCACTGAATTTACAGGAAAAATTCTAAAACATTTTCTTTTTGTTTCAGTTGCCCTGGACATCACAGACCTTTAAACATGACATTTTTCTTTCATTAAAAAAATCTAAGTCATGAAACTGAAAATAATTGATATATTTTAACTTTTCCTTGGCCTCGTGTTATTTTATCTAAACTTCTTTTTTTTTGTTAAATCAGCTGCAGGACATCTGCTCAGATAAACAGAACCCGAGTCTGAAGCGTCAGAGAAGACGAAGAAGAAAATCTTTCAGAGACAGACCTGAGTTTGTCGCCTTCTTCCCGAAGGACAGTTTGATCTGGCTGGACGATCCCACCTCGTAGTTGGGTTTGCAGGCGTTTATTCGGACTCGGGACAAGGCATCTCCTTGGTAACCAGTGGTTTCCCTGAGAGAGTTCAGCACGGCGGGAGTGAGCTCAGATTTACTGACCTGGATGGAAAGAAAGATGAGGAATTTTTAAAAAAAAGTCACGTTTGTGACTTTAAACATTAGAATCAACTTTTAATTAAAAGAATAAAAAGAGGATCAAGATTTAAACTAACTAAAATTTGGATTTATTTTTAACGTTTCATCAGCTTCAAAATGTTTTAAATTGTATACATGATTCCCTATGGTTTACTTAATGTTAAGAACTTTTATAAAATGAGATAAAACTGTTCTCTGTAGTACATCAAAGTCTTTTTGGGAAAAGATGTCTAAAATGTGTGAATGTCATCACCTCCGTTATTGACATGAAGCCAGACAATTTCAGCGCCGACACAAGCTTCTCAGTAGTCCTCACACTCTGTGCTTCTGTCGCTGCAACACAAACACGAAAGAAACAAACATAATCCGACATTTCAATGCATTTTTCTGATCTTCATTGGTTTGAATGCAATAGTGGAAACATCTGAATCCAACAAGAGACATGAAATATATGATGCAACAAATTGGGAAACTCTCCACTCAAATGTACAGCTTTAAAAATAATATCTTGTCTTCAAAGTAATAAACTTTCATTTCAATTCAACTTTGAATATAACATAAAACGACTAAACTGATATCAGCTTCTGGCATGAATGCAAACATCAACATTTGATCAGATTTACCAAATTCATGTGGAGAACAGGAGGTGATTCTGCAGCAGATGCAGTGAAAACGCTGAACTCTTGAGATGATCAACCCAACTTATCTGGTTCCTTTGTAACCCCTAAAATTAGGACTCTTACCTGTAACTGGTTCTTCCAGGACCAACCTCCCACCGGGTTTGAGAACTCTGATCATTTCTGCGAGAGTTTCTGGACTGTGGATGGAAGAGCTGTCAGCCAGAAGGCAGGAGAGCACCCAGTCATAGGTGGACACAGGGTGAGAGGCTGGCAGGACAAGAGGATTCTGTCAGACGTGTTCCGTCAGGATTCTAAAAATAATTCTGATTTATTTATTTATTTTAGAATAACTCACAAAGCATCAGTCTCTCCATGTTTTCCACAGAAACTTTTCCACCTGCACCAACAGCAGCACCCACTTCCTCTGCGTACGGTTTCAAGGCTGCAGGTGCCGATGGCTGCGCCCATACTAGCAGCACTCTGTCTCCTGATTTGATTCCAAGGTCGGCCATCGCTGACTTTAAAAAAAAAAAAGGTTATAAAGGTAATGCAAGATGAACTTCAGCTTATATGAAGCTTCCTGGAGATGGAAGGAGAACTCCTCCGTTGATGGACATGATGGTACATGTGGGCTGCAAGTGATAATTACTGATGTTTGTCCATTAAATTCCAGCACCTTTAACTACAAAGCACTAACAATACAAGGTAAGGAAGGTGGTATTTATGCAGCAACAAACTTTGTAATACAAGGATGGGAAATAACAGGCTCTGATCTGAACCCAGCTTTATCAATGACGCAGACACGGATCGAGGTAAAATAAAACTGCAGTCGGGTCCAGTTACTAGTCTGCTTTTGGAATAACAATCCTCAACTGTTGGTAACTTTGTTCTAAGATTTTTTTCTAAAATAGTGGAACCATCATTGAAATCCTGTACATTATAATCAAAGAGTGTTATAATGTTTACATGCCTTAAGTATGTAAACAGGAAATCTCTGAAAAAAGAACTCTGCTGTAATTTACCTTATCAAATAAGCTTTAATGTTTGCCAAGGTTCTGAAAACAGAAAAAATAATTTCATTTCATATTAATTACTTAAAACAATATAAACTTTAGATGTTGATCAACTACCTCTGGAAATATGAGACCAAGAAAGAAGAAAACAGTTCTCATGATATGATTGTGTGCTTTTGTTCCAAAACTAGCTTAATCAAAACGTGTAGCATCACTCCGAACAAAAGAACAATCTAGAAGCTTCTTTTATGTCATTCTGATGATAAACATAAAACAAAGTGTCTAAAGATATAGTTGATATATATAGAGAAAATGCGCTAATTTGTTGCTAATTGAAGAAGTAACAGAAAACAAGTGACGCAGAAGCTAAAGAGACATTTTCCATCTTAAAAGAAAACGCGGTAACATAGTAAGAACCAGCAAACACTTCCGCGTGAATGAAATGCGTTTGTATTCAATTTTTGTTGTAACATTGTAATTAAAGTGCCACAAGTAAAACAATACATACATTTGAAAGATAGTTTACCGGCCGAGACACAGACGTAACTCACCTGCTGTCCTTACGACAGTTGCGAAGTCAAGTTAAGGACGTCAAAAAGCCGATTTCCCTTTTATATTTTCAAAATAAAACTGGCCCCTTACTTTAAAAAAAACAAAACGAACTAAAGAAACAGATTTTAGAGATTGCCTCAAAAGAAAAATCACAAATATATGATTGGAAGTTATCAAAAACAATTAGACTATTACAAGTTTTTTTAATGTATTACTTGTTATTAGCAGACCTCTATTTTTAAAATGTTATCATTATTTATCTTCATTCCCTTTTGAGGATGTTGATGGAGAAGTACAGAGGTCACAGCTACACTGTGTCTTTGTAGATTTGGAGAAAGCTTATGACATAGTTCACAGAAAGGAACTGTGGTATTGTATGAGGACGTCTGGAGTGACAAAAGCATGTTAGAGCAGTGCAGGACATCTATGAGGGCTGTAAAACAGTGGTGAGCTGTGCTGTCAGCAACTCCAGGCCTCAAGGGCCGCAGTGTCTGCATGATCTCCATAAATCCAAGCCCTACTCATGACTGATTACCTGGTTCAGGTGTGCCCAGCCAATTAGGACATGCCAGAGGATGGTTATGTTGGAAAACATACTCGTGCCCATCCCTGGTCTAGAGGAAGATCACTGAGGAGGTTTATGGATGCAGTGCACAAAGACATAAGGGTAGCTGGTGTTAGAATTGAAGATGCAGAAGATAGGGTTAATTGGAGGAAGCTGATTGGCTGTGGTGAACCCTGAAGGGAAAAGCCGAAAGGAAAAGAAGAGTCATTATTTCTCTTCATGTTTTGTTTTATGTTGAGCTGACTTTTTAAAATATTGTTAAAATGTGTTATACTTTGATTTGTTTGAAGAAAATGTTAAAAAATTTGTGTTATATTTGTAAAGTAACTGACAGAAGAAAACGTATTATACAATACTAAGTATTAGTGTGTCTCATTTGTTCTTCAATACTTCAACACTGTTCTTCAATTATCTCAAGAGAATTTTGTGTACTTTTTACTTAAAACTACTCATGTAACTGAGTAAATGTGTCTCGCTAATGCCTATCTCTTCTAATTAGACTTTACATTAGTTCTTTAAATGTGTCATTAAAAATAGCAATTTAACCACGTAAACAAGAAAATATAATATGAACTCTTATTTTTTGAAAAAAGTTTGTTCATTATCGTCTATTTGCCAACTTCCGGTGTGATGCTGAGTCGCGGAAAAGTGACGTAGCCCGGAGCCTCGCTCTCCGTGTTGCTAGACATGGCGACTCTGCTGAGAGGTCTGCGGGCAGCGGGGGCTCTTCGAGGGCTGGGAGGCGGTAAGACCGCATCTATGACGTGTTGTTATTTCTTCCTCTCCACGCATATTGTGGAAGAAGTCATTCAGCGTTAATTCTTTTGGTTTTAGCCTCACTGTTTGGAAAGCAGCCGGTGTTGTTGACGTTAGCAACCTGAGGCAAAGTCACTTTATAGAAGGTGATTATGAAGGACAGAATACCTGCCATGCACTGGGCTTTAACTTTAAAAATACGTAGGTGGATTTTTTTTATAGTGTTAAGGTATTTAATGTTTATTTATTAACCGTTTTGACGTGCCTTGCTTTGTAAACATGTATGTCCCTGCAGCTGGGGGGCGTGTGCTCTTACACAAGATGTCAGTGTTTCTACTAAATAAGCTAAATATAGCTTAGTTCTGTTTTCCCCTTTAATGTAATGGCATGTGCTGTGAGACACATGCGTTACCACACATTTCTGAAATTACAGTGGAAGGACAAGTGAGCTCAGCCAATACAAAACAAACAGCAAAAAATCATTGGAGAGTTGCAGTAGTCAACATAATCAAGTAAATTAAAGATATTTATAAACAACATATAGAAAGCATCATGAGAAAACACAACAATGGCAAACTGAGAGAACCCTAGGTAGCTAGTATACGCTGCTCCTTCAACATTGCTGAGATGTTCACAACATTGATTTTGATTGATATTACAATCCAACGTTTCATAACACTTTGATATCCCTTTCTGCCAGGAATTATGAAATAGCATTTGCAGTATTGAAACGGTCTGATGTTTCAATATTATTTAAGCTTCAGATCAATAGTTTTACTTTACAGCAGGGGTCTGAAACCTTTAAGAGAAAAAGAAAATGTGTGAAATAATAAAGTAATAAGTAATACAAAGATGAATAGTAAAAATAAATAACAAATACAAAACAATGTATTAATTAAGTAATAAATAATAAACACATAATAAAAATAAAATAATAAAAAGTGAGAGCGCTTGTTTCTTACAGATCAGAACCTGCTAGAAACCCCAAAGTCTCTTAAGGAAAATTTGATACTGCTTTACCTTCATTACATTGTTACTTTTCTAATAAACATGAAAATTTATTTTTTTATTTAAATAAAAACTGCAAAAAAGAAACAAGCCTTTTCTCAAAATGTGAGACTTTTTTATTATTATTACTTTGAAAGAAGCTTGTGTGTCTTCCTTTTAAAATTAAAGACTTCCTAACTTGCAAACAGGATCAGCTAATGTACTCCTATGAAAAGTTTTAAACAACCTAAGACAACAATGACATTTTCTTTTATTTTACCTTAGGTATATTTGGTGAACAATTATATTTTATTATGTCATTACTGTTGTTGTTAAGCTGAACAAAAACATGAATTCAATTGTTTATTTGCAGTAGAAAGTCTCATAAAATAAACTAAGTGATCAGAATAGATCTGACTTTAACCAACGTTTTGCTCATTTTATGAACTCTCTGCATTCTGGAGGTAGCATAGAGCGAACAAGGTGTCGTGATGACAGCTAGGGGGTAAAAACCTTTACATAGTTCATCTTACTTCTCAGTGCACCTCAGCCATGAATGTATAAACTTAACTTAACTCAGTTAAATTGATACTAATTTAGTAACCCTTATTTATAAAAATTACTATCAGTTTATTTTCTTCAGCTAGAAAGTCACTATGGAGGAGTAAAAGAGCCATGTGTGTCTCCGGAGCCTCAAGTTGTAGACCCCTGCTCTATAGGAAACGTTGACTCTCTTTCTACAGGTTTTTGGTGCGTTTCTTAAGGTTTACCCTCTATCTCTGCCACTAATCATTAACTTTTAATTATTTGATCTAAGGTTATTTCAGGATTTAAATAAACAATGTGGATTGAATTTAAAAATCTGCTCAAAGTGAAAGTGGACGACAGAGAAGCGTAGTAAATGACGGCACTCCAGTCATCATCAAACATTGAAATACAGGAACAACAACAACTCAATGCTGAAACAAGAAGCTAAAAAGATCCACTGTTTTTTTCAATGAGCATTTAACTCTTTATTTTGGTCCAACAGTTAAATAAATGTTTAAAAATATTTTTTGTATTTGAAATGAATAAAAACAAAAAGCAAAGTCTTAAAGTCCCACTCTGATCATTTTTTGATCTATTTTCAAATCATTCCCAATGGTCTTTCATGAATATGCTATTTTTAGTTTAAAAAAAAAACGTGTTGTTTTCTAGGAAATAATTTCTGCAAAGCTCCAGCAGTTCATTACTGCTTACAGCCGCTCGCACCCCCAACCTAACATTGTCGGTGCAACAAAAATGGCGATCAATATCGGAGCTATCCAGCAGTACAGATTTGAACCAGATTCCAGTTCAAACAAAGAAAACAAAGATGTACACGGGTCTATTTGTCTGCAAGTGGATGCATCAGAATGGAGTGGGAAACTTATTTTCTGTGTCACAAATACACTCCTTTTTAAACTGCATTTTTTTGTCTGTTCCAGATTCACAACAGTTTGAATAAAGAAATTCTCAGAAATACAACTTTAAGCTAAATTTTTTTTATATACGTCCTCCATCAGCTGAAAAATGCTACAAGAACGTGTTAAAAACCCAATTTTCATCAGAGTAGGTCTATGAGCCCAAAAAAAGAAAAATAAATTTTTATAATTGAGTCACGATTTATGTGTTGTCCTTTAAAAGGGAATATAGAGCTTGAGCCCTACGTGAATGTAGATTGATCCAACCCACCCCCCTTTCCACAGTGTTGACTGTGCCCACAGCTACAAACCCTCAGTTCTGCCGTCTGAGGAGAGGCTTCTACTGTGCAGCTCTGAGACTGCAGGACGAGTCCAAATCTGACAAACCGTCTTCCTCTTCATCTTCTTCATCATCCACGAGCTACCACGAACATTACCAGGCTCACTCAGCTGAACAGGACACAGCTTCTCAGCGTCACTCTGATCCTGCAGCAGAGGGGACCAGCTCCAGGTCAGTCTGCAGAAAACACTTCTGGCGGTCGGGTTGCTATGAGAGGAACTTCTGGAGTTATTGAAGATCCTCATTCTCTTGAATTTCCCTTTCTGCTGAAACGAAGTGCTGATGACCAAAGTGAATATCAGGATGAGGAGTACGAATCGGAGGAGCAGCTGCAGGCTCGGATCCTGACCGCTGCTCTGGAGTTTGTTCCGCTGCACGGTTGGTCCATGGAAGCCATCGCTGCTGGTGCCGAGGTGAGCTTTATGATGGCGCAGCAGTTGTAAAGAACTTTCACTCTGTTTTCTTTTCTTTATTTTACAAAATCCATCCTTTTCTCCTCTTCATTCTTTCCAAAGTAAGAGCTGGATGTACACTGTTGGGGAACCTCCTCATCTTGATTTGTTTTGCTTGTTTGTCGCATTTAAAATGTGTTAAGAGAACCTTCAGAGTCACTTTTAAAGGTGTCCCATCATCATGTTCATTTAAATATCAAACAAATATTACAAACGGTAACTCAAAATCTGGCTGTTGTGCTGTTTTCAGTCTCTGGGTCTGTCTTCTGCCTCCACTGGTATGTTTACTAACGGATCGGGGGAACTGGTTCTGCATTTCATTGCTGACTGCAACACAAAGCTTACGGAGATTCTGGCTAAGCAACACAACCAGGTCCAGCTGGGTCAGGCTGAGTACGTCCTGTGGGCACGCCCCACGCCCTACTGCCACACTTTCCCTGTTTACTGACCAGGAGCTCCTGATTCAGAAAGATCTTCATTTATGTAGAACTTTACAACATGAATAGAGTTCCATCTTATTTTCAAATCAAATCAAATCAAACTTTATTTCTATAGCACTTTTCCTATGAAGCATAACACAAAGTGCTTTTAACTACTGAGTATAAAACCCATTTTAAAATAGTAAGCCTTAAAACTGTTAAGCTCTTATATTAAACTCTGGAGGAATATTATTCATAACTGGAGGGGTGACAACAAAAAATAAACATCGATTTTGTTTTGACCTGGACACTTTAATATGGAAAGAAAATGAACTTAGTAGATTTGTGAGTGCGTAATTCTTGATTTGTAATGCGTGTCTGTATGTTTGTCTGTACCTTTAAAATTGTGTGTGCATAATTATTGATTTTTAAACTCACACAATACATTTTGTCCATAACTTGCATATTTGCAATTGTGTATTCACATGTACAAAAAAAGACAAAATACAATTTTCACACGCACAACTTTAAATTACAGCAGCTTATAACGAACTACACAAACAAATCTTTAAAAAGTACGCACCGTTCGGCTGATACACGCACAAAACGGCATTTACGCACAGATCAGATGTGAGACTCTTTTTATGTCTCCAAGATTCATGTGTCAATGATGCGTTTAAAAGCTGCTAGAATGCTCGGTCGTCAGAGTTTCTTATCAACCGCTTTGAACTTAGATTGTGACATTTTCCCACTTTCTTAAACAGATTTGCCCTGATAATTCATATAAAGAATTCTAAATATGAATATTTAAAACACTCAAC
>BSAI01000030.1:37493113-37560542 GCA_036245035.1 Adrianichthys oophorus
ATCTGTTTAAGAAAGTGGGAAAAGGTCAAGTTTTCACTAGATATTGTTCCCAATCTAAGTTCAAAGCAGCTGATAAGAAAACTCTGACGACCCAGCATTCTAGCAGGATTTAAACACATCATTTACACACAAATCTTCGTGACATGAAAAGAGTCTCTAGATTTTTGTACATGCGAATACACAATCGCAGGTACACACGGTTACGCACAAAATGTACTGTATAAGTTACAAATCAAGAATTACACACACACACATCTACTGAGTCCATTTTCTCCCTATACTCAAGCAGATACGGGTCAGCGGACCATGAAAGTGTAGAATGGATGCAAATATCTGAAAGTTCAGTCTGTACTTTTAATGTCATGAATGTAGAATAATGTCTCTGCAAATGTTCAGTAAATTTATGTTGAAAACCAATGAGACATTTTTACTGAAATGATTACTTAATGGCTTCCCCTAATGGGAATATTACAGTTTTTTAATATGAATACAAAGCAAAGCTAATAGATTAACCAGCAGAGAAAACAAGTGTAGAATCAGCTAAAAGTTATTTCTTTCTTTGGGAAATTTTAAAAGAAATAGTTAAGGAACTGGGAAGAAAAAAACATTTTTAAAATACAAAATACGAGTCGAAGCAAACATTTTTTTGAATTTCTCTTTTGTGTGCAGATTCCTGTTTTTTTTTTCATAAATTTGTAATTTTCGTTGACACTCAATAAATTTCCCTGACAAACTTTGTTTCAGAAAAAAGAAAACCTCAGAGTTTTTAAGAGACGCCGTCGAGACCAGACTGCGGATGTACATCCCCTACATCGAAACATGGCCACAGGTAAAAAAAAAACCCAGCTCCAGTGATGACTGGCAGTAAGCAAGAACATTTGACTTCCTGTCTGTGTCTTCAGGCCATGAGCCTTCTGCTGCTTCCTCATAACATCCCTGACAGCCTGAAGCATCTCTCTAACCTGGTGGACGACATCTGGTACTACGCTGGAGACCGATCCACAGACGTGAGTACATCCCGTCACCCTCAAACATTTTCTTCTTCTTTTCCTCACACCTTCCTGGCACTCTTTCATCACCACCCCCACACTGGATGACCTGCCACCTTTTACTCCCCAATCTCATCCTGCTGCAGATCAGGGCTGCAGAACACTTTCACACTTGTATGCTCAAGATTTTTAAAGCAAAATACATTTTTTCTTCATGAACACAGTTATTGTTCAGCTGAGAGAGAAGATCCATCAGAGCAAAAACTGGGGGAATTACCACTTCACAACTCACAAACTGCTGCTATTTTGTTCTTCTCTTTCATACAATACATTTGTCTTTTTTAGGATTTAAACACACTGAATTTTCACGTTCAGAAATCAGTCCAACCCTTCCTGATTGCAGATGAACTGGTACACAAAGCGGGCGGTTCTGACCGGCATCTATAACACAACAGAGCTCGTCATGGTTCAAGATTCTTCTCCAGACTTCCAGGACACCTGGGCCTTCCTCGATAACCGCATCCAGGATGCGGTTAACATGGCAACCACGGCCAAACAGGTGAAGGCTTTGGCATTAGAGGGAAACTTCTTACTCTGTTTATAACAGATGTTAACGTGTTTTGACAGATGAACCATCGTCACATAAGGAAGAAGGAAATGTTAAAAGAAATTATTAGTATTTTATTCTGGTTATTTTTTACATTTTAATTGTTTTTCTCCAAACTGTATTAATTAATAATAAAATGATTTAGAAACAAATATTTATTCTGTATCAAGCAATAAGGTCAGTAAGACGGAAAGAAAAACTATATAAACTCAAAGGCAACATTGTTCTTGATGGTAAAATGTGATAGAGTCCCTGGCATGTCCGTCATAGAGCCGTTTGAAGGACAAAGATCTTTTCTACTGTCAATCAGAATTGAATATTCACTTGGACATTGTATGTTTTACTTTATGTGGGCCTCTCTGTCATGTAGGTCCAGTCGACGGGTGAAGCAGTGGTACAGGGGCTCATGGGAGCTGCTGTATCTGTGAGTTTTTCATTACATGTTTATCCTTTTGTGTTTTTTACTGTCCTACCTGCAGCTTTTTAATTTTTCTTCAACTAAAGATAATCTAAATATAGGTTTTTTTTTGTTTTTTTTTTGCTGTTTAAAAAACTTTCCCATATTCCTTAAATAAGTTAAATGTACATCCAGAGTCTGCATCCGTAAAGCCAGTGTTATTAATAGATTAACCTGATGGTGGCATCACTACCTTGTTAAATCAGTGTCAGGAAAGTATACAAAAATCAGAAAGGATTTATATCTCTGTCTTTGCATTAACGAAATACGTACTTATGTTTAAATGCATTAAACTACTTTTAAGACTTGTATATTTGTCATTATTGTACAAGCTTCTTTTTCTTTGCCCAACTTTCTAATACATTTTGTCTGCTTTTGAGATTTGATTGAAGATTTTTTCTTTGTCAATTTACTGTCCTTTCATTGATCATAATCTGGATTATGAGAAGCACACCATTCTATGTTTAGCTAATTTTTGTTTTTTCAGGGAGTGGCTCCATTTCTGTTTCTTCAGTTAGTTTGACTCTAGTCAAGTATCCAAACATTCAGGAAGCTGCTGGAGATGCCTCCTCTGTCCCTCAACTTATTCTCTAAAAGAGAGACATGCAAGCATATGACTGTGCCTTTGACCACAGCTTTTACAGTCTCACAAAAATATTAAAATATTAAAACTAGATCAGTCTGCAGTCAGACAAATATTATACCATTTACATTATTTTCTGTATGTTCTGTATGAAAAAAATGTGAAATTGTACCCTTTGTGGATTCATTGTGAACTTGCATGGTTTTTGTCTTCCAGCTGAAGAACATCACAGGACTGAACCAGAGGCGATGATGGGAAACTTCTCAGATGCATTGATCCTGGCCATTGTCATGAGCCGCAGATCAAATTTTCTTTTCTCCTCGTCTCTTTGTTTTTGCTTTAAATGTATGAAACAAAATTGAAAGCATTGGACTTTGGTTTTCAATAAAGCATGATGGCATAATTATTTGTGATAGACTGTTGATCTGAAAACCGATTGACTGTCTGCAATAATTGGTTCTCAAACCCGGGTTTGTTTTACTGCCTTGTTATAGAAGTACACAAAGATGTGAATCAGTTGCTTATTCACAAATACAATAAAGCAGTTAATATGTTTTTTTCTGAGTTTTTTTCTATTTAAACAAATTAAGATTGGGTGTAAAGCTGAAATTTGATTGACTTTTCTCAGTTCTATAGACTATGTTGCCAATGATGGTGTCCATAGACAAGGTTAGTGCTAAAGCTAGTAGGTAATAATACAATTATAAAATAATTATGCAGGTATTAAATTAATTTGTGCTTATTTTCATTTTTTGTTTGAAATAAAAAAAATGAGGCAAAAACTAATTTTGTCAAGCATGGGGCGACTTCTTCGTTCAAATAGGTTATGCTTTTATTGCGAAAATCCCAACTTGGCAAGACCCGGATATTGAGCGGCATCCCGCCTTAAATTCCCTCATTCAACCAATCAAATGCTGTCTTCCTCTCTTCCAGCCAATTGGCTTACAAATAATTCCGCGCAGGTCTTTAAGCGGAAGTTTTTGCAGCGCAGTGTACTGCGTGATCTTTATTGTTACATTTCTTCTTGTTATTCTGTAATAATGCCGTATGCTAACCAACCTACGGTAAAAATCACGGAATTTAGCGATGAAAATGTCAAATTTGTCATTGAAAACACGGATTTGGCGTGAGTAAAACCTTATGCTTTTTTATTACACTGGGTGAAGCGGGGCAGCCATTATGGATTTCTGCTCCAAGAAACATAGAAACGGTGCCTATTTACTGATTTACTATTTTAAAATTACAAATAACTTATCTCAAACTTAGAATAAGACTTATTTTTATTCATTCAAAATGTTTGGTCAACAAGAAAACAACTAAATCGACCTGACTTCTCTATACCTTGTAAGGAGCACTACATATTTATAGTTAGAAATAAAAAATACTTACAAGTATTAGAGCTACAGTTATCGAAGTTATTTCTACAAACATTTAATCTAGTAAAATTTCTCTATTTTTATTATTAGTTATTATCTCAAGATCTCTATTATAATTTTTATTAATATTATTTGAATAAATACGAATTAGCAAATCTCATTTAAAAATCTACAATACATGAATATTCCAAATAAGGCTACACCGGTCAGCAAGTGGGATTTAATTTTAAAAAATGTGGGGAATTTGTTTGGTTTTTATTTAGAACAAAAGCTCTGTTCGGTTTAAATTTTTAATGTTTATTAACTGATTTGTTATTAAGATCTTTATGTAGATGTCCTTTAAACAATTCTGAACACCTAACAACACTCCACTTGGATTGGAAATGGATTGAAATCTTTTTTTTCCTTTAATGTTTTCACATGAAGTGTTTTTTTCTTTCTTCATTTTCAGAGTTGCCAATTCTCTCCGTCGAGTCTTCATGTCAGAAGTTCCCACAATAGGTAGAGTAAAGCTGGTGTCATTGTACTTCAGTTAACTGCAGTTGCTGGTATTTTAATCCAATTAAAAATCCCATCCTTTTTTTAATTTAACAATTTAGAAGATGTTGAAGTTTTTGTTGGGATGGAACTCAATTTGGTTTGAAAAGTAATTCAAAACATGATGGAAACTGAGATTTGAGGAAATAGTTCAGACTTTGTTTTTGCATCTTAAACTATCCACCACAGATTCTTTTTGTTCTTTAAGAATCAATCAGTTTGAGTAGAGAACATTCAAAGAAATGTCACAATATTCCATTCTGACTTTTTTCTGCCAGCAATTGACTGGATCCAGATTGACGCCAATTCCTCTGTTCTCCATGATGAGTTCATTGCACACAGAGTCGGTATGCCCATCAGTTTCTGCAATGCCTCTTCATGTTGACTGGTATTCTACTGTTTATGTGTAAATGTGTTATTTCTTCCTCTCTGTTTTGTCAGGTCTGATTCCCCTCACCAGCGATGACATTGTGGATAAAATGCAGTATTCCAGGGTAAGTAGGCTGATTCATCTGATGTTATTAGCGCAGCTTAAAACAGAATTGTTTTCAGGGATTTCTGCATGTATGAAAAAGAAAGAATACATTATAAAATACTTCTTTCTTTTTTTTATTTCTTCCTGTAATTTTGTGGTTAAAAAGATGGTTTTGAACTGCTGGTCTCGTGTTATATTTTCCTCACAGCTGCTGTTATTGTTGTGGTTTTAATCAAATAGACAAAAAGTAAAATTTTTACTTTAAATTTGTTTTAATGGCTGAAAAGTTCCTATCTGCTCCCTTTTCTTTCTGCAGGACTGTACCTGTGAGGACTTCTGTCCAGAGTGTTCTGTAGAGCTGACCCTGGATGTTCGATGCACCGAGGATCAAACTCGTCACGTCACCTCTCGCGATCTGCTGTCCAACAACCCCAGAGTTATTCCAGTGAGTTTTCCCTTTAGATTCTAATGTCAAAACATGACAAGAAAGCAAAAAGCTGGACACTGATGGGATGTGCTGTCCAGGTGACTTCAAGGAGCCGAGACAATGATCCAAACGACTACGTGGAGCAAGACGGTGAGCATCAATCTGCTTTAACTCTCTGCTGTATTGTTTGGTGTCAATAAAGTTCTATCATCACGTCCTCCACTTTCACCTTTGTGTTTCATAAAATCCAGACATTTTACTGGTGAAACTTCGTAAAGGTCAGGAGCTTCGGCTCCGAGCCTATGCTAAGAAAGGCTTTGGGAAGGAGCATGCTAAGTGGAACCCAACAGCGGGGGTCTCCTTTGAATACGACCCGGACAATGCACTGAGGCACACTGTCTACCCACGACCAGAGGAGTGGTACGTCCATGTGGCTCTGTTCCAATGATCACCTCTAACAATGTCCTACAATGATTAAATGTTGGCCGTTGGGCTTCTTTTTAGGCCGAAGAGTGAATACTCAGAGATTGAGGAGGATGAAGTCCAGGCCCCCTATGACCCCAACGGAAAACCAGAAAGGTGAGCAAGAAACCTTCCTTTTACTATGCACGATCCAATGAACACCAACAATTATTTATTTAAATTATGATCATTTTTACTGTGGTATGATGTGCTTTGTATCTCCAAACAGTTTATAATTTCAGTGAAAGTATGTTATGATGTGATGCCATAAAAAAGGTTTTAACTTTTAGAATGATATTCAAAAAGAACCCCATTAAACATTAGTTTGTGCTTTTTTTTTTTTTAGATCTGGTTAAAGACACACCCCGATGAAACTGTGTTTTTAACAGGTTCTAGAGGCATTTTTCTCTTGATGGAGGGCACAGATTGAAAAAATTAAATATAAACTTAAAATTATGATTTTGAGTAATTCTTTATTCAAATCGTGAATCAAGATCAGATGGCAAAATGCAGTTTGAAAAAGAGCTAACTTGTGACGTGGAAAAAACTCCGGGTGGGGCCGCAAACTTCCTGCTGCACTTCATTCTGATGCATCCACTTATAGACGACTAGATCCATGTAATTCTTTGAATTCCTTGTCAATGCTGGCATCTGGAAATCTGTACGGCTGGATAGCTCCAACATTGCTTGTTATTTTTGTTGCACTAGTAGTATTAGGTTGGGGGGGCTGTAAGCTACTGGGAGAGCATGTGAACAGATGGATGATGGGAACGGGGGAGGCGGTCTTACTTTCCGGCAACAGTCCTGCCCATAACTCAGATGTGAATTTCTGATTGACTCCTGCCGCTCTGTCCAGGAAACTGTCCTTGAAAACGACAGATTTTAAAATTTTGATTAAAAGATCACAGGGAGAACCTTTACAAAAGATGATCGGAGTGGGTTTTTTAGTTTTAAGTGTACATTAGTGAACTCTGAGAAATCCCAATAAATGTGAAGACATCTCGTTTAATTCATTTTCATTAATCCAGATTTTATTACAACGTGGAGTCATGTGGCTCTCTGCGACCGGAGACCATCGTCATGTCAGCATTGGCCGTCCTCAAGAAGAAACTGAGCGACCTGCAGACACAACTGAGCCACGAGATCCAGAGTGATGTTCTCACCATTAACTGAATGCATTCCCCAGGGTTTATTATTAGAGTGGGACCTGCATTAGTGCAGCTTTACCATCACAGGCTGAGCTCAGTCACGGTGCAGTTTAACTACATCCTTCCTGCTTTCTGCTCTCAGCTCTATGCTGCTTGTAATATCTGGGGAAATTAAAATGCATCTGAAACTCCACTTCCTGTTTAAGGTAAAACTCAAAAGTTAAGGAAATTATGTATAGATTCACATTAATATTCATTTTGTTGTGGTCCCATTTTAAAATAAATGTTTTGAAGACTTCTGTTCTATCATTCTGTATTGTTTTTTTTTCATTAAAAAAAGAAACAAACCAAAGTGAACAACTTTAAAACTAAGCAACAATTTTTAGACTTTTAAAGAACTACCATTAAAGAAAAAGTCATTTTTACTATGGTAAAGCAATGCCTTCTGAGGAAATGAAAACAAAAAAAGAAAAAATCGATGTCTCATATCTAAATTTATCATTATGTTCCTTACAGCTAAAAAGTTTTTTTTTCTGTGAAAACTGGCCAATCACCAATCAGTTTTTTAAAAATGTAACATACATTGACATTAAGTAAATGACTTCCTCAGGTAATATTTTATTGAATCCAATTATGTCAGTTATTTACTAAGCTCCTAAATGTTCTGTTTTTTTTTTTTTTATATTGGTATTTTTTTAACAAAGAAACTTGGATTGAAAAATCTCTTGTCAATGCAACTTTTTTGAGCACAATATTATTTTTCTAATGGGGTACTTAATTCATAATGACCCTTGACTTGTTCATTTAGTGAAAGTGGGCGGGTGGGGCCTGTTCGTGCATTTTGGGAGAGAGTCATTAGGAATGACAGTTCTTAACAAAATTTGTGCACCTCTGTTAATACAAATAATAAAACAGGTGCTATCATGAGTTGTTAAATAAAACAAAATTAAATAAACTGCTAAAAAATGGGAACAAGACAATGTTACTCTAAGTCAGTCAAACTTCTGTTTAAAAAAATGTCCAATTAGGAAGCAACACTGACAATTGGTTTCACTTGTTTCTGTGCAAGTGGAATAGACAACAGATAAGACGCAAGACACCTCCAATAAAGAAGTGGTTATTTAAGTGGTGAAAACTCTCCCGTTCTTATGTTTTCTGGCTGATTTTATGGTGACTTTTGAAACGCCAACAGTGTTGTCACTCCAGCGGTACCATGAGACGGCATCTACAACCCACACAAGTGGCCCAAGTACTGCAACTCATCCAGTACGCCTCATCAATGCAAGATGGTTTACCGTGTCTGTCAGCATAGTGTCCAGAGCGTGGAGGCACTACCAGGAGACAGGCCGGTACATCTAGAGATGTGGAGGAGGCTGTAAGAGGGCAACAACCCTGCATCAGGACCACTACCTCCTCCTTTGTACAAGGAGAAACAGGAGGTGCAATGCCAGAGCCCTGCAAAATGACCAACCAGCAGGCCACAAATGTGCACCTGTCTGCTCAAACGGTTAGAAACAGACTCCACGAGGGTGGTATGAGAGCCCGACGTCCACAGGTGGAAATTGTGTTCACAGCCCAACAGTATGGAAGACGTTTACCATTTGCTAGAGAACACCAAGAAGGGCAAACTCACCGCTGGTGCCCTGTGCTCTTCAGAAATGAAAACAGGTTCACACTGAACAGATGTGACATTCTGGAGACGCTGTGTAGAACAGCAACAACATCGTTCAACATGACTGGTTTGGCAGTGGGTCAGTAATGGTTTGGGTTGACATTTTTTTGGAGGGCCAGACCTGAATCCAATTGAGCACATCTGGGACATAATTTCTCGGTCCATCCACCAATGCCAGGTTGCACCACAGAAAAGTTACTTAAACATATAGTTGTTGTTCAAACATGAAGTTATTTAAACGTATAGTTGTAGACTTAGATGAGCTAATTCTTCTTTAACAGTTCTAGCACATCGCCGGTCCGTCCTGGGATATCCCTGAGGTTTCTTTATTTTATTTTTTCCCAAGACAGGGTTTTTTATAGAGTTTTTCCTCACCAAGAAGGAGAATCTAAGGGCTGGGATGCCAGTTTAGCTTAGTCTGACAACCAGCTATTGTTTATATTTTTACGACTGACTTTATGTTCTTTTGTATAAACTCTAGTGTGAAGTCCATTGAGATGGGTATGGCTGTGATTTTGGACCATAGAAATAAAATTGAATTGAATGTACTGGAGGGTATTGGAGAGGAGAGTCCAGCCGATAGTCAAACCTCAGATCCAGGAACAACAGTGCGGTTTCTGTCCTGGTTGTGGAACAGTGGACCAGCTCTACACCCTCTTTGGGGTGCTGGAGGCTTTGTGGGAGGTCGCTCATCCAGTCCATACATGTTTTGTGGATTTGGAGAAGGTGTTTGACTGCATCCCCGTAGTGTCCTGTGGAGGGTGCTCTGGGAGTATGGGGTCTGGGGAGCCTTGCTGAGGGCTGTCCAGTCTGTATGACCGGAGCAGGAGCTTGCTCTGCATAGCCGGCAGTCAATCAGACCTGTTTCTGGTGCATGTTGGCTGCCCTTTATCACTGGTTCTGTTTATAGTCTTTATAGACAGAATTTCTAAGCGCATTCAAAGACCAGAGAGGGTCTGGTTTGTGGACTACAGGATTTCCTCTTCTCTTTACAGATGATGTTGTCCTGTTGGCTTCATCAAGCCAGAACTTCCAGCATGCATTGGAACGGTTTGCAGGCGTGTGCAAATCAGCTGAGATGAGACAACTAAATCTGATCCGTTGAGAAAGGTAGTTTGTCCTCTCTGGGTGGGTGGAGTGCTCCTTCCCCAGGTGGAGGAGTTTAAGTATCTTGGGGTCTCGTTCACGAGTGAGGGAAGATCGGAGCGTGAGATCAACAGACAGAGTGGAGCAGTGTCTGCCATTATGCAGTCGCTGTACCGGTCTGTTGTGGTGAAGAGAGAGCTGAGCCAGAAAGCAAAGTTCTCAATTTACTGGTCCATCTTCGTTCCAGTGCTCACCTATGGTCAAGAGCTCTGGGTCATGGCCCAAAGAACAAGTCCCCGGATACAAGCGCTTGAAATGACCTTTCTCTGTAGGGTGGCTTGGCACTTCCTCAGTAATAGGGTGAGATGCTTGGTAATCCGGAGAGAGCTCGGAGAAGAGCTGCTGCTCCTCCACATGGAGAGGAGCCAGTTGAGGTGGCTCAGGTATCCGGTCCGGATGCTTCCCTGGGGAGGTGTTCATGGCATATCCCACTGGGCGGAGGCCCCAGGAAAGACCCAGGACATGTTGGAGAGACTACATCTCTTGAATGGCCTGGGAACGCCCCCCGGAGGAGCTGGAGGAAGTGGCAGGGAAGAGTCTGGGCATCTTTGCTTAGACTGCTGCCCTTACAACCTGGTCCCAGATGAGCGGAAGAAGATGAATTAATATGTTGAAGTTTGTTAGAGATTTCTATTATCTTATCGTTATAAGTAATTTCTGATGCGATATCCAAAGAATTTCCCATGGCAAGTCAAGGACATTTTTCCCCCAATAAAAGACAGCAGAAGTGGATGGGTTTGCCTCCTCCTCTTGCCTCTGACGTAACCGGATCACGTGGTTTTATCAGTGATGCGGAAATGAAAGTTCACTAGCGACAGCGGCGGAGTACAGCTGAAAAAGGTACAAGAATTTTGCCAAAAATGCTTCTGTTTTCTTGTGTCAGTACACCGAGCTTTGTCTAATATTAAGCGCGCTACTATAGAGCTTAATTTGTTTTTGCTCTGGTGTATAGGATAGTTATTTTCTCCATGTCCTTTGGTAAAATCCCGCTAACAAGCTCGCGGGCTAACAGTTACCTTCTCACGACACAAAGCAGGCAAAGAATGAAACGTTCCAAACCGGAAAGGAAGGAGGTTGCCCTTCAAAATAAAAAGACAGTTAACATGTTTTAGGAAACAATTTAATATTTTTGTTTCGAAGTGTAATGTTCATGAAATTATTAGCACGTGTTCAAGAAGAACAACAATAAAATACGTTATTAGTAAACCGTTTTTAATGCTCAGTAATAATGCAGTTATGAACCGAAATAATTAACTTTATTGTGTCACGTTAAAAATTAGACGTGTTCTCTCTTGTGTATGTCTCATGGTTTTAATACAAAATATAACATTTTTGAAATGTTTTAATTATTATTATTATTATTTAAGAAATTGAATAGAGAAACTGGAGGATATGAAGTAGAAAATCCTATTTGGCAGTGGTGAGCTTTTATTTTAAAAATCCTAAACGGAAGTGTGCTTGTCACCTTACTGTGGGTTGACGGTAATGCTTTCAAATGCCTCAATCATCTGCCTTGTTTGTATTTTGTTAGCAGCAGCAGCAGCATCAGTGAAATGGTTGAGTAGAAATGGTTCCGTCTTCATCCGTTTAGGTGAAGCTTCGCCTGCGTCCAGGGTCGCCATCGACCCCCCGAACCCTTCCGAGGTTAATTCACAAGGTTAACGGAAATGTGAGCTTTTGTTGTAATCGCTTCCATCAGATTGGCTCTGAGACAGAAGTGGTTGTCAAAACACACAGTTGATTTCTCCAACTTTTATCAGGACTCGGTTCGTTAAATATTCGCTTTGTCTGCGGCTGCTGACGACACCGTGGATTATAATACACAGGAAATGCAGAGTTTATATGTATTTACTCTGTAAACAAAGTACCAATGAGCATCAAGGACAGAGTTGGTGCGGGGTTAATGCCTGCTGTGCTGCAGATTTGTTCGCACTAAACGCTGCAGACTGCATATCTCCCTGACTTTGCTCAAGGTGATGTTGATGAGACTTGGCTGCACCCTCTGACGGGAAAAACAAAACCCTTTCAGGAACCAAGTTGGGCACCGTCACAGCAGGTATATGCTCTTATTTTGTAATGTTTTTTTTTTAATGACAGACGGAGGCCATTCCCAACATAAGGACAAACTGTTAAGTGAGCTTATAAAAGGTGGTTCAAGGCCACTAGTTTATAAAATAGTAGGACATTTAAAAAGACAATAAAGCACACCCTTTACATGAAGCTTAGAGACTTGACATATATATAACTGAACCATTAAATATTTTTAAAATGAGAGATATCTAAAGGAGATTTTTGTCTACAGTCAAAATCTAATTTGAATTCCTCCATTGGATTGTTGTTATAAAATAATGATCACAGGTCCCCTTTACATTGTTGATGACATTATTTTGGATCATTAGCCTTCAGTTTGCACTGAACCTAATGATATTTTGGTCGAGAGCTGGGATGTTTTCAGGACCCTTGGTCCTTGTGTTTGTCCTCCAGGCGACACATCTCTGCAGACTTTGGACATTATTGTGGGGTAAATGAGTAAAAAAAAATACAGGAAGCGTTGGCTCTGAAGGATGAGGCTGTAAAATAAAAAAGTACAAGTAGCACAGATTAAGGACAAAGCGCGGCTCTTTGATGTCACATCGGATATCAAACAAGTGAATCATAAGTCTACCAGTTGGCAGGTGGGCCACCTTGGTGCATGTTTGGTTATGATGCATGCATTTCCTGTTTTCTGTTGTGATGCAAATATTCATTTTCCCCACAGTTTGGTTCAAACCTCAATTTTTGAGTCACTGTTTTGCTTTGGTTTGATTTGTTGATACAAACAACAAGAAAAGACAAATGTCAGAAAAATCTTTTTTTAAATTTTACTCATACGCAGATAACAGTGAAGAAAAAAACCTTTCAGTTGGTTCTCACTGTCTGGTGAATGCAATAAGAAACTAAACAATTGTTTGAGACTTTCAACGTAACATACTTGTATGCAGTAGGGACGTATTGTTTCACTTTCCCCACGATTCAGTTCAGTGGTTTAACATATGGTTTTAAAATGAGAATTGTGGCAGCCGTTGTGTTGTGGTAACATTTGCAATTGTGCTTGTGTTGCAGCGCTGGGATGTCATGGCAGCTGCCAGCGTGACCAGACCTGGCAGTGCTCAGAGTACAGAAAAGTCTCAGTTGATCCTCAAAGGTCAGTCATTTTATTATTTTTTTTAACCACCTTTTCATTGACTTTTGGTGAAATGGTGTTTGCAGCAGATAATAATTTCTGGTTTATACACTTTCCAATTAGTATATATTGATATATATATATAATTGAAATGATTATTTAAAATTATTTTGGCAAATATGTGAAGCATACAGCAAAAACCTGCTATGTCATAGCTGGACTGAAACACCTGCACATTGGACCCAAATTATCGCTTTTCTGCATCTCCTTAGTTTGGAAAAAGCAGCAACAGACCGCATTTGTTTCAGAACTTATGTTATGGATAAATTATTTTGGTGGCATATTTGAGCACACATAAAAATGAAAATGTCATAAAAATGTCATTAAATTTAAATACAAACATGTTCCTAATGTCATATAATTGTATTCTATTTCTTAGCTGATCTGTGTGCTCTAAAAAGTTCAACAAAAGCATATAAAAATCCAAAAATATTTTAATTTTTAATGAGTGAGATGAGTGTCATTTGTTTAAAGCATCTGCTACAGTTAAAGCTGCTTGTATTTGCTGTTATTTTCTCCATTGCTCCATTTGGAATCAATAATATTACTATTGCTTGAGTTTTGGCTAATTATTCCAGATGACTGGAGTCTAAAACTTCCTGGTTTATCAGCTGAATGGCTCCATTATCGTTGCATTCTTCTGCATTGTACATGCTGCAGGACTTCCCCAAGACAGTTTAGATTGGAACAGTGTCCTGTTTTGTTTTTCTTAAGAACAAACACTATTTGAAGTTTATTTTATTCTAGTGTCAATTTCTAGTTTAAACCACCATATGGTTGGATTGATAATTTAGTTTGTAGTTTAGATGTTTATTTCAAAATAAAGTGATATTTAAAAAAAACCTTGGTTTACTGGAACCAGTTAGAAAAACTGGTTCAGTTTGTAAAAAAGATTTAGTAACTAGAATAAACTTCAGAAGTTTTAAGGCTGGGGGTCGTATTTCATTAATTAAGTAATTCATTAATTCATTAAGATCGTTTTAGAGCAAATCCTGAAAATGTTTTCCACACTTTTTCCATCCTCAAAGTTTCTTTGACCGCAGTTCCAGTTACAAATATTTTTACTTGAATCTTTGTGAATAGATTTCAAAAATCGCATTTAGATATGTGTTACAGGCCTAATAGATTGTAACTTACCGTATTTAGCCATGCTGCAACACAACTATTTCCACATTGTGGAAGTTCTGATCTTTGTGGTTCTGATGCATTTTTTCATGAACAGAATGTTTGCAGTTGCACTTTAAAGAGCAGAGGCCCAAATCCTGTGCTCATTAGTGTGAATATATTTACAGAGACAGAACTTTTACAGTAAGTCTGTACTTAAGTCTGTACAGTTGAGGCCCTTTTTCCTCGTGTCGGCAGTGAGGCCAGCAGCTGCTTCGACTCCGTGAAGTCACATCCACTCAGCATGATCCCATTAGCTCTGAATCATTGTCTCGTTTACTCGTCTGTCTGACTTTTCCTCTCCTCCCTTCGTCCCAACTTGCTGATTGTTCCATGTTTGGCGCTCCTCCACCTCTGCACCACCTTTCTCTCTTTAGCGGAAAACTGCAGTGACTCAGATTGGTTTTGGCAGTCGTTCAGGAGATCAGAGATCATCCACTCGTCTCAACCAGAGCAGATCTGTTGGGAAGCAGCACAGACAGGATTTTTCTCATTATCCTCTCCCTCCAATCAGACATGCTCTTTGGAGACGTGGCCCGACCGTGTTCTTCAGTTTGCAGTCCAGCTTTAATGCCAGATGAACAGTTTGACTCCTGCAGAAAGGACAGTAAAATATTCAGAACAGATGTGAATGGGTTTAAAACCACTAAGCTCTTCTGGGTTGGGGCTGTTACCCCATCACGCACAGTGCCCGGTCATGCTCAGTCGAGGAAAAAAGTCACAATGTGCAGGACGTTTCTGGCCTCAATCAGCTCAGGAAACATAAAAGATCTTCAGATGTTTCCTCCTGTTTTTTGAATTCATATATTAAAGTCATATAATCAAGCTTAGATTTTTCTGCACTGTAAAACTCTGTTGAAATGAAACCAAACAGTTAAAAAAATCTGCATAATGACTGAGGCGGATTTAAACCACTTCTTCATTTTTTGCGCTCATGAAGAAACGTCCTTAAAATGTTTAATCATCCACAAGAGGGCAGTGTTTATGTTTCAATGTCTGCTTTTCAGAATTTTATTTTACTAAAATAACAAAGCCTTCAAAATAAAAGGTATTATAAGCGGCTCTGCACATTGTAGTGAGATGATCTGAGGGTAAATAAGCAGGCAGCGTTAAAACTACAAGAAAATACTCAGGGTCAAGGTCAAACTTTTTCCACTAAGCAGTGTTTCTAAAATGTTTTTTTTAATGGCAAACTTTTTTTCCCCAAAAAGATGATGTTTAGGAAAAGCAGCCTATCTTTCAGTCGTGTTGACAACGTTTGATACATCAGGTTAATTCACGAGGATGCATTAAACTCCAAAAACCACTCAGAATGAACATGCTAATGTTTCTGTTTTTTAAAGGTCAGTTTTAGAAACTTATGACTTATGACTTATGACTTATGGTTTAAATTGAGATGCATCATCAACGGTCCTTATATAACATGTACTTACGCTGCTGGGCAGATACAGTGTTGATGAGAACTGTCTCTTTTTTTTCCTGTGATTGAGGATAAAGTTGTTTCGTTTCCTTTGTTAAAGTGTTAACAGTGGCTCTTCAGAGTTTATTATTAACTTGGCTCATGAGCATCAGCTGATGATATACAGTTTATTCACAAAACCAAAGTCCTTTTTTGACTAATTATTTTTTTAAAATATTTGCAAGCATCATTTTGACTTTTCTGTCAGAAAATCCTGTATTTTTCTTGTAAGTTTGCACCAAATGATACTACTTTTTTGAAATATTTTTAATACTTTCAAAAATGAATAATCTTTAAAAAAAAAAATTATTACGAAACTGCAGTTTGTTTCCCCTGCTCCTCAACCAACGAGCAGCAGCTCCTTAAGCTTTTCATTTTTACTCCTTTATGGATTAAACATCTTTAGCTTTTGTTTGATAAATGCCAAATAAAAATAACTGTCATTTTTCCTTCTGGTTGACCTGAAGAAATCCTATTTAATGTCAGTTTTGTTGCATCAGGGTTATTAGATCAGTTATTGTTGGATGCATTTGTCCTTAACTATCTGTGTTTGTGCGTATGTGTGTGTGTTCAGTGGTGTCAGCAAAGCCTCAGTCCCCCAAGCTGCCTAACCGTCAGTCCAGACTCAGCTCCTTTGTGGAGGTGACTGCTGACGGACTGACCAGTGAAACCAAGAAAACCGGCAAACGCAGTGGAAACCTCGAGCTGCAATGGAACGAAGACCTCACTCTGTGAGAACTCACTCAAAGTTGCACAGCAGAGGGCTTTCGCCTGATAAAGAAGGAAATGGATCAGTAACTCTGGGCCGATCCTCTGCTTTGTTCGTTCACAGGAATGTGACGCCTCAGAGTCGTCTGGACCTGAAGCTCTGGAGCTGCCACACCTTAAGAAAGGAGCTGCTGGGCAGTGCCACCATCGACCTTCTGGAGACACTGCGCACTCACGATGGAAAAAGTAAAGATCCACACAACTCAATAAAAAAACATGAGAAACTCTTTCTACTCTGCATTTATCATGGAAAACTTGATTTAGTAGAAAATTGACAGTTTGTTCACAATTTTTCACCCCCCAAAAAAAACTCCAGAACTGTTTGACCAAAGTCAAATCACAGAAAGGATCTAGAACAGGAAAAGGTGTTGTTATCTGGAGCAGTGATCTCCAACCTTTTCCAGGCCACGGACCGGTTTAATGTCAGACAATATTTTGACACACCTGACTGAATGAGGCTGAAGTAGACTTACAATTTTATTATTATTTTTTCTTTACTTGCCTTTAGAGGGTACATTTGATCTTTTAGGGGTTTAGGGTTGAAACTTTTTCCTGTAGAAAGTGATAGATTTTTCTAAACTCATAGTTGTTAAATTGGAAGCCAAAAAAAATCAGACGCCAACTTCAGCCTCGTCCAATTTTAAGGTCTGACAAATAAATACAAAAAAAAGGTCTGTGGGAACAACTGTTGCATAAATTCATATTTGGAGTTAAGACTTCTGGTTTTTGTCTGATCGTGCAGCTTTCTTTTATTTTGAAGTCAAAAGCTCTTTTCCTGTTTCCTCACCGGGTCTTTTCTGCCATACCAAACTTTCCAAACACGTTTGTTTTTTTCGCTAACTCTGCTAGCTTGAGGATTTCAATTTAGCAATATGTTCAGCTTCCTTAAGAAAGTTTTGGATGGATTTCCGACACGTCACGTCTCATGGAGGCTGTTATGGATTGGAGAAACGTATGTTTGTGTGAATAAAGTTGTACATGTTGATATTTTGGATCATGAATGTAAAAAGGTTAACACACTACATGCTAAAGTCCTCTAAAACTTACAAAGAAAAACCAAAAGGAGGATCTCAGAGCTCAAGCTTAATGTCCATCCTAGTGCAGAATGCATGCAGTGGCATGGAAGTGAAGCTGCAGATTTTAATCTGCTCAACCTCCTCCCACATCTTCATCTTCCAGGTCCCAGAGCTGAAGAAATGCCTGCCAATAAAGAAAAAGCTAAAGGCCTGATCCAAAGCCAGAGTTTGGTTTGTGCTTTTAGCTTCAGTGTGTAAAACACACAGATGGAAAATTCATATAAATATAATGTGAAATTTCTCATGTTTTAGTTCTGTAAATAATTTTGCTTTCAGTTACTCTGCTGTCCTTACAAAAGCGATTCAAATGAGGTATAGAAGTTTTTCAGACAAAAACGTTTACATTTTTTTTGTTTTACTATCAAAACAAACTTTTTAATGTAAATTTGCCTGCTAAATTTAAAACACTTTATGACCCACTCTAATGAAAATTTTTTTTTTTTTTTTTTTTTTCTCCTTGTGGCATTTTTTTGATGATGGAGGACATGCAGCCAGAAAGCATCCTTTTTTCAGTTTTTTTAATTTTTAATAAATTTGCAACTATTTCAAAAGAAATTTTTCAACATTGTCAGTATGGGGTGTTTTTCAAAGAGTTTTTCAAGAAGAAAACTGATCTAATCTATTTTGAAATAAGGTTGCAAATACTTTCCAGATGCAGCGTATATAAAGAAAATTAAGCTTAAAACTGTATTTCTGAATATTTCTTTTTTCAAATTGTTGTCAGTCAGGAGCAGATGCAAAAATGCCATTAGAGAAAGCTTGTAGCAGTGATGTAGAAGCTACAATTGGTAGGCCACAAGCTCCCTGCTCCATTCCGATTCATCTGATTGGAGACCAAAAGATCCATGTACGTCTTTGTTTTCCTCATTTGAGCTGGTATCTGGCTCAGAACTGTACCACTAAATAGCTCTGAAATTTATCACCATTTTTGTTGCACCGGAAATGTTAGGTTGGGGATGTGAGGGGCCGTAAGCTAGTAAGTCAAAATTTTCCATGTTTATCATCAGGAAAATTTTCACAAATGATTACGCTTAGAACACATGCTTTAAGTTTTTGAGAGCTCAATGTGCCGAAATCATCAAAAGCAGTAAATTCAGAATCACAGACCTTTGTCTATTTAAATGGCATCTGGTGAAAAAAAAATGTTTTTGTTTGCTGGCCTTCCAACTAAATTCATTCAAATGTGTTCTCTAATAATGCTTATTGAATGAAAAAAATAACTTCACAAATGTGAAACTGATGCACTTTTTAAAAGTGCATAACGCTGTTTGTACAGCTTTTGACAAACAAAATCTGATCTTGTTTTAGTTTTTCAAAATCTTCTTGAAATTTGGGACTCATCTCGTCTGAGCAAAATGTTTTCCTGTTTTCGGGCAAAAACAGAGGATGTCTAAACTCCTCTAACACCACTCACTGCTTCTCTCCGTCCATCTGTTCTTCCTCCCTCTAGTGGAGAACGTCCAGCTGAGTCTGGTGCTGCAGACGGAGAACAAAGGCTCGGTTGTAGCAGGAGGGGAGCTCAACGTCTGTCTGGACGGCATGGTTGTTGACTTGGGCTCTCTGCCCAATGGCAGCGCAGCAGCAGACAGTGAGTCCTGCCTTCACACCACACACACACACACACTCAGGCTAACAGTGAGGCTAACAAGACTGAAATGAATAGAGACGTGTGCCGCTTTCCATTGAAAATAGTAGAATTCCAGGCTGATGTTTTGTGGAAACAACAGTGGAACGAAAACTAGAATAACTTTAGTCACAGGAAGTAAAAATAAAAAAGAAAAACAATCATGAAGAAGTTCCTTCTGAAAGTTTTTTTCACCTGTCAAACATTTTAAGGTGAACATTCTCATACATTTTCTGCATAGAATTCCAGGCGGCTTAAAGGAACAGTCCCCGGGATTAGCTGATTTCTCTGCCTCTCAGTCATCTCCACCCGTTTCTTTGTAATATTTAACAGTGTTGCAGCAGCAGACACATAAATATGAATTATAAATGTATAAAGACAGGATTCTTCTCGAATCTTGTGATGCATATGAACCCTCCCCTGCTCATAATGGTCCTCTCCTCACATGGAAAAGCCTGTTCTTCCGTTATTGACAGGATTTGAAGGTAATTTGAATTGACTTAAACTGTCTTTAATGAGTTTATTGTGTCACAAAAACAGAGGTATAAAGCATTTTAGTTACCTTATATTTAACTGAATGCAATCTGTAAAATGATGTAATTTAATAAAACATCCAGGAATGCTTAAATTTCAAATATTTCTGGAATTTTCATTCAATTCTTAGAATTTAGATACAAATTTATTGTATTTTTACAACAGTTCCCTGGAAGAAATGTATATTTGTAGTGTAATCAGATACAGGATAAGCATTTTGGGTTTTAATTTGTATGTTTCTGCATTTGTGAAAAAAAAAAACCCTGGTTTTATGTGTTTAGATTTACCTATGAGGATAAACTTGGCCTCAAAAATAAGGGTAAAAGTGTGTTTGGTAGACTATTTCTTTGTGGTAAATATGCTTCTTGGATATAAATGTTTTACTGTTGGGAAGTTCTTTTATACTCTTTTAAATAAGAGGACATCGGTAAGGAACGCACTTTTGCAGGATAAGCAGCAGCACTGAGAATGTATGTTTAGAAATGTCCCAAATCTTCTCAGCAAAATCCCAGACAGCCTTTTTTTGCCGTAGAGTCCTGTTTGGTTTTTAGATTAGATGGTAAACAAGTGAAGGAAGGAGACGCATTTGAGCATTTTCATCCTG
Source organism: Adrianichthys oophorus (assembly GCA_036245035.1). Classification (NCBI taxonomy): domain Eukaryota; kingdom Metazoa; phylum Chordata; class Actinopteri; order Beloniformes; family Adrianichthyidae; genus Adrianichthys; species Adrianichthys oophorus. The sequence continues at coordinate 37,513,445 of BSAI01000030.1, forward strand.
GATGTTGGAGTTCTGTCTCATGTTGTCTAAATGTGGGGCCACCTCCAGTTACATAATGTTATCTCAACATCTCTGTGTTTTGAGATCCCCTCCAATGATGTTTGAGGGAGGAGCCATCACACTTTTCACCAAATTATCATTTAAACTTTCACGTCAGCAGTTTTCCACCCAAAAATAAATAAACAAGGGAAAACGGACTACAAATGTGTGATGGAGGAGCTGGGCTGGATTCTGATTCCTTGTTGTTTTTTAATGTGATTAACTGTCATAAGAACTGACTATACATGTGAATTGGACTGAGTGACCCCTCCCCCTGGCAATCAAACAGGAAGTACCTGCTGGCTCCAAGAGGCCAAAATCCTATAGACTTCTATAGAGAAATAAACAGCATTCTAATTGCCTTTTTAATTTACATGTTCTTGTTGGTTCTATTTTTTTTCATGACATCTTTTCTGTAGTTCAAGTTATAAACAGACCAATCAGATGCCTCGATAAAAGTAGGTGGCCTCACTTGTTTGGAAACTTGTTTGTTGTTGCGAGAGTGGTTGCCATAAAAACATTTACACAGACCAACTTCGACCAATCACTGCTTACTGACAATGTCTGGCTCTAACATGGCCAAAAAATAAATAAATAAATAGATGGATGGATGGATGGATGGATAGATATATACGCTTTATTAATCCAAAGGGAAACTGCTGGTGGTAAGGCAACACATACAAATGTCAACAGTATTGACTTTATTTCATTGTAGCTGGAAGTAAACCAGTTTCTAAGGGTGATGTCACACTCACTGCTGGGTCCAGTTCTCAGATACAGTCAATGGTTGTGACGACGGCCTTTCCCTAGAGTACAGGTGTATGTGTGGGTGGTGATCCAGAGCCGTCCGTTCAGTTCAGCAGTTTTCTGCACAAAGATCTTCCGTCTCTTCTCATTACAATAAGATGCTGTTTTGCTGCATTTTTGTTCTTTACAGACCCACTCCAATGATCTTTTGCTCTATTTTCAAAGCGTTTCCGGTGGTCTTTAATTATGATTATGCTGTTTTAGCCTAAATTAAAAAACTTGTTATGTTTTGTAGAGCAAAGTTTCTGCAGAGCAGCAGGAGTTCATCAGAAATTCACCTCTGAGTTGTGGGCAGGACTGGCGGGGAGTGAGTCTTCTTTCATTTCCAGTCATTTCTTTGTTTACATGCTCCTGTTAGCTAACAGTCACTCACAGCCCCAACCTAACATTTACTGGTGCAACAAAAATGGAGCTATCCAGCCATACAGTTTTGTACCAGATTCCTGCTCAGATGAGGAAAGCAAAGAATTACATGGCTCTATTTGTCTGCAAAGGGATGCATGAGAATAGACTGGAGCAGGGAGCTTGTGGCCTGCAGATTGTAGTTTGTAGATAACAACAACAACAAGCTTTTTCAAACTGCATTTTCTGAATTTCCTGAATTACCACAATTTGAATCAAGAAATACTTAGAAACCAAGTTTTAATCTGAATTTTCTTTATATATTTGTCCTCCATCACCAGAAAAACTCTACAAGAACAAATTAAAAACGTCAAAAACACAAATTTAATTGGAGTGGGATTTTAACTTGGTGAATGGCTTGTATCTTGTTGGGATTTACCATAGGTGACCATGGTGGTGAATTAGGTTTCTCTGCTGCAGAGTCACATCCACCAACACTTCAGATTAGCCTGTATGTGTATTTATTCATTTCAGCAAATCTTGTGTTTTAGTGAAGAGTTTTCCTGAAGTTTAAACTGTGTTTCAAATGTTTCTTTGGCACGCCAACATCCACACATCAGCTTTTTTGGGTGAAGTAACCTAATCTGAGCAGAACATTCTGATGGTGTACAGCTGCGGCATTGCTGTCACTTCAGCACAAGACACTATCTTCACTGTAATGATCGTTAAAGGTGGATTTTGAAGCCCTCATGCATGCACAGAGCTTTTTTTTCACACATCATACCATAACTCACACGCTGTTCTTGAGCTGCTCTTAAATCGCTAAGATCATGCAACACAAACACAGTTTTTCATAGCGCAGCACACAGTGGCCACAGTGTATCCTGCTGAATGGACAGGCCGGCAGTGAGGGCGGTGCTCTGCCACAGTGTGGCTCCATAAATGCATCTCTTTGTGAATTTTTTTTTATACTTTGAGGAGATTTTAAAGAGACATATGCATTTCTGTGTGCATGTCTTTATAAGGTCAGCAAAATGGAAAAAGAAATGAGTGATCAGACACCATGGTTTTTAAGGAGGCGCCAGCTGGTGAATGCAGTTAGCCAGCAGGCTCTTTGAAAACAGCGTCTGTAGTCACTGCAGCGAGGCTTTGGGGCGCTGCTCCTGCTGATAACAGGTGACCTTTATGATCAGAAGGGCTTCCACGTTTGGGATCTTGTTCGTGATCAACCTTGATGGATGTCTGAAAGTAAAAAAAAATTACATCTTCCAAAGTGAGCAGCAGTCCCATTTGAGCATGTGCAGAGGTCAGAGGTTAAGGTATAATCAGTAGACTCCTCCCTTTTTCTCTTTTTTTGTAAATGCAGCATTGTTTGAAGGCTCGCTGCTCACATAATGGCTCACATCGGGTGGCTTTGTCTAATTTGTTTCAGAGAATCACATAATTGAGGCTCATTGCCTGCAGCTCAGCGATACAATCGCCTCCTGTGATCTTGAGGCAGTGTGAATGGGAGCTCGAGGGGCTCCTCTGAGTTAGAGGGGAGAGGTCGTGTATATACGTGTGCGTTTTCTTTTTAAGGGGGTGGGGGTTAAAAGAACACAAAGTTGGAGTGTGCCATGGAAAAACCAGGGTTAAGGCACTTGTCTCTGTGTTGCTGTTGTGTAGACGCAGACAAGTACTCATGTTTTTACATTTTTCAGGTTTGTGTTCCTGTGAAGACGTATAAAAGTAGGAGAAAATGTTGGTTGCACCAAGAAGCTCAGTGTTCTCTGTACAGAAAAAAAAATTGTCATGTTTTTCTGGCGACTTCTCTGACGTGCAACATTTATGTATGTGGCGTGCTTCATAAACAAACGGTTGCATTTAAAGATGGAGAGAAACAGAAGCCAGAGCTGAAAAAATATATAGCTCTAAAACTGTTTTTCTAACCTTGATTCTCACACTCTGAGTGTTTAAACCCACCATCTCGCTGGAGCCACGTTTTACCACAACCGTGACACCCTCAGACTATCTGCCCTGTGCAGAAAAAACACCCTCACGGTTCACTTGTCACGCAAGGATATGGACAGTTATGTGGTAAATGGAACAGAAATATGCCAGAAACAAGTTTTTATTTTTATTTAAAGCAGCAAAATTAAGGCGCTCTCTTAGGAAATCAAACAAACGCGGTCATCTAAGGATGAGTCTGGGTTTTAGAATGAAAACCACAAAAAGATCTTAATTTATACATGTTTTGAAAAACCAATAAAATATTTTCTGTATATATAAATAAGATTTTCTTTCCTATAATGCTGATACAGGCCTCTGGTTAATCCAATTTAAAGTCTGTTTGAAGCTACATTCACACAGCTCTCAGCAACGGGGTTCAAGTGGCCACTTCTAATGTAAATTCACGCTTTGGGTTTCCACGTTCAAAACTCCTGCGTTCACGCATTGCTACTCAAATTTTTATGACATTTTTTGGGCTCTACATACAAAACACGAAGCCACTGAACGCACGTTGAAAGTTAAACCAGGTCAAACTTTGACCAATCGCGGAGTCTGATTTGGTATTGATGTACAAATGGCGTCCCTTTTAATTCACGGAAGTTACAACTGTTTGGAAATGGATCATGAAGGAGAAAATAACAATGCTACTGAATTAAATGACATCAAGTCTTTCATAAATTGGAAAAGATCTGTGAAAGAAAAAGGCTGGAGCAAGATTTGAACCATTTTGACATTTCACATTAAGCCTCCTAAAACTGTAGGTGGCGGGCATGCGCTAGTAAACAGTAGAAAAGGAAAGAGAAGCCCTTCCCTGTCTGTCCAGTGTAAGCACCACAGGCTAAATGCATATTCCAGAATCCGCATTCAGCAAATTCATGACCGCCCATCAAATGCCCAGTGTGTCCTTAGCTTGACTCATTTCACTGTGACACCAAAGAGGAAGGAAGTGTCCACATTTGTGCTGAAACCTTGGTTAGTTCAGTTAGTAGCATTAGTCTATAATCCGGAACTTTTTAAACAAAAGCACATTCTGGCCCGGTTAGCAGCGAATTGTTTGTCTGCCTTGGCTTGCTGTTAGGTGTCTTATCTGTTACAAATGCATTTCTGCTTCTCATCTGCTCACACACACTGCCACACATTTCAGGTTCAAGTTGAGATTACCTTCTCAACTTTACATTTAACAACAGAAACACCATCAAATTAGAGATCTTCTTTAACTGGACTGAAGTTGGATGCAGTCCCTTAAAAAAAGTAAAACTTAGTTCAAAATGACTAGAATGGAGTTCACATTTTCTTTAACCCTTTTATGCCGATTAATGCAAATGTGGATCAAACTTAAATTAACATCTACAGCAGGGGTGTCTAATCCGGGCCTCGAGGACTGGTGTCCTACATTTTGTCCAACCAACCTGCCATTGACGGTCCTTATTGGCTAAACACACCTAATCCAGGTAATCAACAGCTGCAGCAGCAGCTAAAGGTTAACCGCGTTAAAGCAAGGGAACCACTGCATACTAAATGTCTACATTTGCTAAAAATAAAAAAACAGTAAATGGTGTATACTTGTATAGCTCTTTTCTACCTTGCTTTCAGGCACAAAGCGCTTTACTGTCCCAGTTCACATGCGCATTCATACACTGATGGCGGCTCCGTTGCCGAACATTGGCGTCATCATATAACCACCAGGAGCAATGTGGGGTTCAGTGTCTTGCCCAGGGACACTTCAACACATGGGCAGGCAAGGCAGGAATTGAACCTGCAATCTTCAATTCTGAGGTCAACCGCTTCACCTCTGCACCACAGCCAAACTAAAAAGAGGAAGCTTCCCTAAAGCTACAAGTTTCTTTAAAGGAGACATTTTTTTGAGGAAATTTGAACCATTATTCCTTCTGACATTTTCATAAATTTACTTTGTTTTACTAAGTAGAATAAACTTTTTTTCTTAAAAAAAAGCTTAAGTTTTTTATTTTATGAACTAGCTTGATTTTAAAGTTTTTTTTCAGTGTAAAATAAACTATATTTACAGTATGTTTTGTTTAAAAAGTTAGAATTATTAGTTTGCGGATTGCTGCAGTTTTAAATGCACAGATTGTGTCCTTTGCAAAGTGCATTTTTATTTTTTCTTTTCTTTTTGCTGGAGGTGTTGAGATGTTTCTGCAGGTTTACCGTCAGGCACCCACAAACCAGTAATTAGACCCGTGCCATTACGAGGGAGGCGTGTGATGAACTCGGTGATCGGGCTGTGACACAATGGCTTCTCCTTAAGACCACTGTTTATTTTTCTGTATGTCCACCAGACCCGCTCACAAGAAGCTCTTTCATAGCCTGAAAACAGGACTGCGAGTGTGTGTGCGTGTTTGCTGGTGACAGCTTACCTGTTTGCTTTACTTTTGATTGCAGGAAATACTGTATGTGTGCAAACACGGAGACCGTTTGGTCCGGTGTGACCTTCCCGCTCTGTAGAAGACGGCGTGTTTTCCAGAAAAAAAGAGAAAGTGGGTGTTAATGAAAAACATGTTGCAGGGCTGTGGTTTGGAGTCAAAGTTGGGGCTGTATAGTCACCCCTCACACACTACCACTGCATGAACACAAGCGTGCACATAGCACACACCAGGATGAATGGTCTCTGTTAAACCACCAACTGTACTTCCACTGCCATATGTGTCAAGCCTTTCTGGATTTCATTAGTTTTTATAAACACTGAGAGGAATAAGCCCGGCTAGGAACACTTTTTCTTCATGTGAAACAATAAATCTTCCCTGGAGGGACTCGAACTTGTGCCTGCGCTCAGGAAACTGAATTTGTTCCGTAAAGCATTTCCAGAAGCTTTCAGGTGTTACTTTTCCATACATTTTAGTCAATAAAGGTTTGGGTTAATTCATTGAGATTCTCTTTCTCTCTCTCTCTCTTTTTTTTTTTTACAAGTAATCAAATCAAACTTTATTTATAAAGCGCTTTTCATGCCAAAGTATGAAAGAATAAAAACATCTTTCACATGATAAGACACAAAGAACCTAAAAAAAGCAACACTCAAGCACCCAAAATAATACAAACATAAAACGACATATGATTAGAACTCAAAATAGAAATTTGGCTCAGTGCTGAATAAAGTATCTACGGTGGCCCTGAAGTGCAAATCACTCAATGCAGACATGTTAAAGATCACATTTACAATTAAAAAAAATCAAAACAGTTGATAAAAAAGCAACATTTAAGAAATCAAAACAAAATTCAAGAAACAAAATGTAATTAAAAAAAAACAACAACAGCACACCCCCCTCCCCCCAAAATAAATAAATAAAACAAAAAACAAACTAAAGAAATGTTTCAGAAAACAAAAGTATTTTCCAGAAATCTAAATGAAATGATAAAAATTGAAATAAAATATGAAACTGGAAAAGGTTTGGGATTTCACTGATTGGCTGATGTTTGTTTACCTTTTCAACAGGAAGTCATTTGTGGCGATATCTTCCAACCTAGAATATTTCAGTCGACTTCTGGCCAGGCCCAGGGCTGCATGGCGCCCTCTGCGAAAAGGCATAAAATGATTAATAACTAAGATGCAAAGTTCAATGTGCCTTCAATGCAACAAATGTTTTTTTTCAAAGGATAATAGTAGTTCTGCATTTAGTATTATTAGTTGGATTCATTAGACTTTAAATGTATGAAGTTTAATGTTTCGTTCGGTTTTGTTTTGCTTCTTCATAGGGAAGTCCTCGTCATTCACTACAGCTGCAGTTGGTGAAAAAACTTCAAAAGTGAACTTTGTTTCCTTAGAGCTGCATCTACTAGACTAAGGGAAAAGTTATATTTTGTATTTATTTATTTATTTTAAGGGAAAGGTTGAGGAACCTCTTTATTTATCAATGCAGCAGATTTTTTTTTGTTACTTCACTCAAAACTGTCTAAATATTATGTAGTTAAAGTTCTCTGCTATGCATCTTTGATTATAAGTTGACTTTTTACTAATTAAAGAGGTTGCGTTTTTTTAAGTTATGGTGTTTTTTCCCCTCTGTTTAAGCTGAAAGTATTTCAATTCAAGTCTTCAATCTGAATCAACCTCACTCTAATGTTGGATTTCTTTAGTTATTGAAGTGTTGATGATTCTGTTAAAATGGGGATTTGTCATGGTGTGATGCATTTGTGTTTCAGAGATGCTTCAGTCTGACAGACCCAACCTGAGGAGGACACAGGTTGAAGAGAGTTCATCTGCATCACACAGCAGGTACCGGCACACCGACACCTGATGATGTTAAAAAACCTGGATTAAAGTAACGTCTGCTGATTTGTCTGAAATCATAACATTTTATTTATGGTTTGTTCAGGAATAAACTTCATGTCTAATGGCTAATGGAAGTTACATGCACTTTTGACCTACGCGTGATGCTGTTGTACTGTGCTCTAAAGCCTCACTCTAGTCATTAGTAAGATGCGAGTACTGGCCACTGACTGAACACGCACAAACGCTGCATGCAGGGGGTGTGGACGTAATGCACAAGTGCCCGTAGGAAGTCCACAAAAACTACGCTCTGATTGTCTAATTATCTCATTCTAACAGTCAGGTTGCATGTAGGAAGCGTACTCTTGCACAGCACTGAATTTATGGGGGTTGGAAAAAATGAAAAATCCATATCACACGCCATCGTCTCCCCTACTTCATCCTTAATACTTACTGCTATGTGTTGTACAAGTGTTCATTACGACCTGTCACCCACAGCATGCCTGTAGAAATTGTGCACGAACATTATCTCTCTAAAAGCTCCATAAACGGTCTACAACCTTGTTTTTTTTTTTGTGCGGGTCACCTGTGTGTCATATACAGGTTTGCCTGATTTTTTTTTTTTTTTTTAAAGCTGCAGACAGCTTGTTTCCACCCGTAGGTGCAGTTGTAACTAAACTTTAAGCTCTTTGAGTTACCTTTCTTTTTAAAAGTTGTGCTCTATCAATACCATTAAGGTAAAAAAAATCTTAATTATATTAAAAATAGATGGGTGAAGTCTAAATTTATTTGGTCTTTTATTTTAATGTGGAAGAATTTTTAACCTTTTGTTTTTGAATTCTCATCAAGTCCCCCTCAAATATATATTTTTTCCATTGTTAAAGTGTTCCCAGTGGTCGTTTATTTATGATCGTGCAGTTTTTAGCCAAAATCAAAAAACCTGGGTTGTTCTTTAAGAAATATTTTCTGCACATCGGCAGTAGTTCACCAGAAATTCCCCCTATGAGTTGTGGGCAGGACTGTTGGCGTGGAGCAACCCCGCCCCTTCCCCTCTCCATTGCTGAGAGCTCTCTGTTTGCGCACTCCTGTGCAAGCTTATAGCCCCAAGCTAACATTAGTGATGATGATGATTAGTGATATGACAAGCAATATTGGAGCTATCCAGTGGTACAGTTCTAAGACAGATGCCAGCTTGGAGGAGGAAAATGAAGACGAACATGAGGGGGCGAGGAGGAGGAGCAGAGCACTGCCCGGCTGTGGTAGTTGCTACGTCTCGAACTTTTCAAACTGCAGGATTTCATCTGCTCCTAATCCATCACAATTTGAATAAAGAAATCCTCAGAACACAATCTTAAATTATTTCATAAATGTTCTCCATCATGAGAAAAATGCCACAAGAACATGCTAAGAACACCAAAAACACAACTTTCCTTGGAGTGAGTCTTGAAGGCCTTCCGGTTTCAGAATCAACATTCAGCATCTCAGCCTTTCGTTACATATAAGACTGATGTAAAACCCAACAATCGAGAAGAGCTCTTCATCCTTTTGGTTTCAACACTCTGCAGATGTTTATGTTTTATAATAGTAATAATAGTGTAATAATAAACTCGTGTAACCTCCTTCTAAAATACTGTTTGCAAGGCATCTAAATGAAAATAATGAACCTGGGATGTAAGTCTATTCAAAATAAATTGAAGGAGGAGAAGAAAAGGGTCGAGTGAAGGAGTGAAGCCAGTTTGTTCGGCTGAAGTGCTTGAGCAGAGCGCCAGCAAACCATTCCCCACTGAGTGTGGTTTGAAGCGCTGCTCTTGCTGGCTAGAATGGTAGTGGGATAATAAATATTGAAAAAAAGCCAGCATTTATTTCAAAGCTTAGCTGCGGGAGTGCATGGGGTCAGATGGTATTTCCATATAAACATTGTGGGGGGCATTAGGCACGGTTCAACCGAGGGTCCGGACCGCTGTTGTCATGGAGAAGCGGTCAACATCTGTGTAGAGAGATTAGAAGACAGCAGCAGCAGACACATTTTTCTGAGAACGCTCGGAGCTGGACGGCCACACACAAACAGATTCATTGGCACCAGACCGCTATCTGGTCCGGTTGTTGCCTCTGTCTTCTGCTGCCTCCTTATCCATTTTCTCTGGTCTTCTGGAAGCTGGTCCAACTCCCGCCGCAGCATTCCTCCATCCTGGAGAAGTAAAAAAATGGCGTGTTTTTCTCCTTGTGAAAGCTCTGGATTGAAGAGCAATGTTATATTTAGCTCTGTGAAAATACCCAGCTGTGAAAAGTAACCAGCACCTCCGCTTGTGCTTCCTTGTGCTGATTTGACAATGATCACACTTGATCTTCTGCAACACTGAGTCATGAAGCTGCAGAGGTCTGAGATGTCAGTTCAAAGGGAGTGAATGGGAAGTGTGTTAGAGTTAGAATACTCTGGAGTGGAATGCTGGTCTAATAGCTTCTTTCAACAGCGCTCCTGACAGAGAGAAGGGCACGGAGAATCCAGTTCCCAAAAAACTTTTTATGTTCAAGTTGAGGGTTACAGGAGTATGGGTGAGTGTGGTCTACAAAGAAACAAAGCACAAAACAGTATTAATATGCCACACAGAGCAACAAATAACCTAATAATCGTTGAGATTATTAACCTGGGGATACTTCACTTAACAAGCTTTAACAAACCATGAATTAACAGAAAATAAGTAATATAAAAAGGTAAAATCCTCAATTACCAATTTTAAAAGATCTGGAGGTATGTGGTTCTCATTAGAGGTCAAAAGTGCTACTACATTCTATTACGTGAGTAGTGCATGAACAGAAGTGTCAGTTACACTGAACGCATGTTGGGGAAGGCGGCAATGTTATACAAACGTAATCATATAAAAGGAATAAACAGACTTCATAATATAATTAAATGATAGCTTAGAACAGGAAACCATAAGATATTCTACTAGAAATCCATTACTCACAATGTCATCAATTAACCACTAAACAATATCCCATAGCATTCAAACTTAAAAATGAACAGAACAGAAAAATAAGTTCAATCATGGAACGCTTCAGCAATTTCAAATCAATACCAGACAAACATGCATCAGAACTTCCTTTAGCTTATGCACGTACACGGCAGCAACAATGCATGTGGAGGTGCAGTTCTAAACAGAAATTTACTCAAAGAAAAGGAAATGACTTCACCAATAAGTGTGTTTCAAAATAAAATACCTAAGAAATATAAAAGACGTTTTACAGAAAGACAGGAATGCGAGGATTTAAACTGCGTTTTATTTTGTTTTATTTACTCCTCATGTCTTCTCTGCTTCATTGTTCTTTGTTTGCAGGAGCAACAGGCTTTCAGTGGGGGGTCTGCAGGGCGAATCGACAGGGGACTCCAGGGGGAGCTCGTTAACTAATGGAGACCTAAGTGAGGAGCAGGTTTCAGGGCCTGGCTCTTGTGCTCGACATCAGCCCTCCAAGAGTCATGGTAGTCCTGGGGGCAGTGCTGGTAAATATTCTGCAGAGCATGTGAACAAAGATTTGCAGATTTAGCTTCTTAGACTTTGTTTTTATGCGTTCTGGTGAATGCTCTCGATTACACAAATATTTTTAGTGTTTACACCTTCAAAGTGTTTGAATATGTTTGTTAGATGTTCAAGTTTTAAAGGATTAGGTGTAAAAAACAATGACTTGATTTTTTTTCTTTTGGACTATAAGTCGCAGCAGCAAACAAAAAAGCATAATAAAGAAAGGATAAAAATCATATTTAAGTCGCACTGGAGAATAAGTCGCACCTTTGGCAGAAAAGTGCAATGCTTCTGAACAAATCTGCCAAGACCGGCATAGTCCTGCATTCATATCAAACGTCATTCACGTGTCAAATCTGCGCCGCTGCCCCTTTTTGACGAGTGCCAAATTCGATGCTCAATTCTTGTTCATTAGGTAGACACTCCCGCCGTGTGTGGAAGAAGCTATACTTTCAAGTTATTAGCATCATCGCTACATGGACGCATTGACTGTATATCTTATTTAAATGCATGGAAGCCACGGATGACGTTGAGAAATCAGGCTTGTTTATTTGTTTGTTTTGAAGAGCTCTACAAAAGCATCAGTAGTCACGTCTTTGTGTCTGGGTTAACGAGATCTTACAGTCTTGTTTTGTTTCACAGGGATCTGTGTGTCTGAATAATGGCCGTTATCAGCTGTACTTCTGTCTCTGTAGCCCAGTTTATGACTTGCTGTTCCGAGGAACTCAGAGGAACGAAAAAAATTAAAACAAGAAGGATAGTGTCTCGAAGTGAGAAAAAATATCATCAACGATTGAAATCTCCTCCATGTTTGTTTTGAGCGGCGCTTCTTCTTCTGCTTCATTAGCAAACTGATAAACACACTTACAGTGCACTCTAGTGGTTTTTTGTGTGAAATAACCGCTCAGTTAGAAAATAACAAATATATGAGCCAATATTTATTTGTAAAAATCACAAAAAGTCGCTCCTGACTTGACAGACCTTTTTCTTTGCAGTTAAGTCTCTTTGTTCCCTTTGACTTCCATTTTCTTAATTTCTCTCCACAGATAAAGCGGAGGTCATGTCGAACGGGATGGAGAGCAGTTGTGTTACCGTAGCCCGACAGACTCCTCCTCCTCCTTCCTCTCCATCAAGCCGATCTCCTGCCGCCAGCAGCAGCGGTAGCCCGTCTCCGGGTCAAGACGCCCAGGGCCCAGCCGTCCCTGAAGAGCCCAGCCCTAACGCCACGTCCAACACAGAACAAGGCGGCACCAGCACCGCAGAGCCCAGCACAGACTCACTCCCCACTGGGTAAGAGCTGTAGCACTTTTTCATTGCAGAGGCAAGTGAAAGTTTAGCATCTGTGGAGAAATTCAGGACTAAAAATATATCAAATAAAATGGTTTTAAAAGTAAAAAATAAGTCTTTTAGAATTTGGTAACTTTTTTGTATTTTCTTCATGGCTTCAATCAGCCTTGTACAGCGCAGAACATTTTTTTTGCTTTTTTATGGTTTTGGCATAATTGTCCCAGTTATTTATTTATTTATTATTAATTCAATGGTAATGCTACAGTCACATACACGACTGCTACCGCCTGATCGGGAGGCATTGGCAGAATCTTAAAGATCAGCTGCCACCGCCCAATGTTTTTAAAAATCTTTGGCGTAGTCATAAATGCAGATGGTGGCAGTCAGTTGGTGTGGTTGATGCCTTTTCGGGTACCAGCTGGGCAGCTAGAGGGTGGTGGCAACCGGATTGCTGGCCGGCAGCAGCTCTAACTGGACAACGTGTAAATGTCTCCGGACGGCGACCGTCCATATAAAGAGCTACCGGCCGGCGGCTGCCTGGTAGCTCGGGGCAATGTTCCTTGTGCGCTTAAAATCGTGCACTTCTCACACATTCTCAGCGCGCAAGAAAATACGTGCAGTGCACAAAACAAAAGTGCATCCTACTTACATACACAATTTTACTATTTACATCAAAAACAAAGTTACCAACTCAAACTGCTCAAAGGCCATCCTTATTTCAGATGCAAATATCACATGAGTTGTGCCCACCCAATTTACGCGAGTACCTCAGCAAAATAATGAGAGGAGAGCCTCAGAACTGCAGCATGTGCGGTGGGGGTGGCGGGGTGGCGTACTCACAGTGGTGTTCAAAGAGCTTGTGTGTATGCACAGACACATGAAATATCAGAGAGAGAATAGTGGCCCGGAATCAGCAAGTTAACGTCTGGTCATTGCTGGACCCCAGCCCATGTCAACAGCCTTGTCGAGTGCCTGCACTGCTACTGTATGATTTCTAACAATCGGACAGTGGCAGTGGGATGGCAGCACGGTGGCAGGGGGTTGGGTGGTGGGTGGCAGTCTAAAATTGGTTGATCATCAGACGATTTTAGAGACCTTGGAGACCCTACCACCGGTCAAAAATCACACTGTTTCTTTCTGCCACCACACTGCTACCGTGTGGTCTCCAAATGTGCCCGAGCGGCCACTGCCCGATGTAAAAATAAATAAATAAATAAAATTGTCCAGTCAATTTTAACTTTTTCTTAAAACCTCGGCTGCCACTGCACAGCGTGTAAAAATGCGACTGCCACCTCTTGATTACAAATGCCACTACATGCCCACCAGCTGATTTTGCTGAAAAGCCGTCATTTAGGTCTCAGCGCTGTGGCATTTTGGCATATGTCACCATAGTCTTAGAAAGAGTCTGGATCAAAATCCATGGGAAAGTTTTAACAGAAAATCCTAAAGGAGAACCAACAACTAACAGTTCTTGATCTCAAGCTCAGGGAAGTTTTAGCAGAACAGTAATCCAACCACTGCACAGACTCTTATGAGGTCAAAGCTTCTTTCGGAAAATTGTGACACAAACTGAAACAGGCTCTCCCACTGCGTTGCATTTAGCAAAGGTTTTAATCTAAAGCGGCTTGCAGGTTTCATGTAAGTGAGTTTACGTGTCTTTCTCAAAGACAATGATTGTCAATCCTGGGATTGAACTTACAAATAACCAACTGACAGACACCTGCTGAGCCCACGAACCATAAAGCCATCTGTGGACATGCTGGAAAACTAAAATATGTCTAAATTCAGACAATTATGCTAAGAAAAAGGATACGTATTTTAAAGAGGCTTTATCTGTGTACTGCATTACAGTTGTAACCTAAAAGGCTTGTAAAGCCAGTTACTGTACGGCCAAATCCAAATTCTTCCCCTACGGCTTTTCTCTACCCCTACATTTAGCCGTCCAAACGAAGAGATATAAAAAAATAGTGTCTTTTGAATTCGGAGAGACAAAACAGGCACTACCCCTCAATGATGTCACCAATATTCACAATCAATAATCCATGTTCAAACCAGTTCTTCAGATTCATCGTTCGCTTTCTTTGCACCTCCACCAAGAAACCATGTGCTTGTTGCTCCTTTTTCTGTAGCCGTCTTCTCCATATCACCCATCTGCTCGCGCCATTCTCGGATAGGTTTAGGATAGATCACAAATGTGGTGCAAATTCCTCACCAGAATGTTCTTTGGCGTACACCACAGCACGAAATTTAAACGCTAAATCAAATGAGCGTTTCTTGGTCATTTTATTTCTTGGCAAATACCACAGACACCCGGCATCTGTTTTTGGACACCAGAGTCAATTAGAGGTGGGCCACAATTAGAAGACATACAGTATTAAGGTTTAGAATATTCTCAGCTTTTATTTTAAAAGTACGGACATCAAAAGCTTCAGGTGCTGCTCAAGGTCTTAAAATGTTTTTTTTAAATTAATCTAGTTTATTTTCTGAGAACAGAAAAAAAGAATGACACAGTTTATGATTGTAACAGATCGCAAAACACATCTATGTTCATTTGTTTTACCCGGTTACTGTGAAATATTATTTTTTAATATTTAAAAGGGGCAAACGTGTTTTCCACTAAAAATAACATTGTTTTTGGAATTATCTTTGCGTAGGCAAACATATATCAAGCACTCATCACACATTGTGTTTACAAAGTGAACTAGAATAGTTAGAACCAGGAAACATCTGCAATCAAATCAACATTTTGGGTGCTCATTGATTTTTCTTTCTAAGATCAAATGAGCTTTTTTTTTTTAGCAGCAAATACACTAAGAAACAAAATAATGAAAATAGATGTCATTCCATCCACCTAAGTGAGTAATTACTATACTCATTAAGAACTGTGTTTTCTCTAGATTTTAGCATCAGTGCAGCTCACTGCCAGTTTTGCCCTCCTGTAATTCCAGCTCAGGCAAAATGCTGCTGAAAACAGGAATCTAATTAGAGCTAATTGGGAATTTTAGAAGTGAGCAGCTCTGGTGGTTTGTTCACTGCTGCAGTGGTCGTGTATTTGTTTGTTTGTGCAGCTGGGAGCAGCGGGTTTTGCCTCACGGGAGAGTGTATTACGTCGACCACAACACCAAAACCACAACTTGGGAGAGACCACTTCCTGCAGGGTACGTTTGTTTTTTCTGTTGATGCACAGGTTGTTTAAATGCTAGAAAGCAATGTGAGACTTCAGTTTTTCAAATCAAGGTGACCTGATTAGACTAGGAAAACAAAGACGTACACGGATCTAGTCGTCTACAAGTGGACACATCAGAATAGAACGGAGCTTAATGGCCGCCCATAGTATTTTCTGCATATGTATATTTTTCATCTGCTCCTGATTACAACAGTTTGAATAAAGAAACACTCAGAAATGCAAATTTGATCTTAATTTTCTTAATTTTCCTCCATCATGAGAGAAACGATACAAGAACCTCTGAGAGCGATCTGTCAGAATTCTGGTCCTGTTTGTGTTCTTATACCTAGATTGATTTAGCGTTCCTCCAGCAGTCCAGCCGTTCAGCTTCAAGGCCGGGGTTACTTTTGTTTTTTCTAAATATGTGTTTTATGTTCTGTGGAACAACCACACATGGAGTGGAACCATGTCCCGATCGTACAGTTGGGACGCAGTTGTTTTTCAAAAGCCGCATTATGTGCAAAGTTTTGAGCAGTTTCACTCTGCTTGATTGTTTATTGATTTTCTCAGAGTTTGTGACTAAATGATGGGGGAAAAGAAAAAAAGAAGCAGCTGTTTTTGGGAAAAGGTCACCCTCCCTTAAATCCAAACCCCCATGTCAATTTTTCCACATGAGAAACCAGAGTGTGGGGGCCCCGAGAACAAAAGTCTTTTCTTAGTGCCACATGCACCTCCATCCACCACTGTGTTGGCTGCCGGCCGCATGGCTCTTCAGAGGATCAATTAGCAAGCTGAGCCCGGGCTAACGCTCCAGATGCACACACCATGAACTGTTTAGAGGCTGAAGGGGGGGCAGAGTTGGGGTAGTTGGGCAATCGCGGTTTGGAAGCCGAAATAAGGAAAGCCATCCGAAGGAAGGCTGACGAGAGCTCATGAGTCACACTATCTTTTTTTTTTTTCCCCTCTCCACTCAATTGTTCAATTGTGACCCATAATGCATCACAAATGTAACATTCGTGCCCTTCTTCAGTATGTGAAACTGTCAGCTTGTCACAATGCCTGTCTGCCACTTTTGATCACATTCTTTCATTTGGAATCAAGAAATGGAATACAATGTTTTAATATTTTTAACATGTTCCTGTAGCATTTCTCTGGTGATGGAGGCATGCATATAGAAAACAAGGCTTAAAATTGCATTTCTGCGTTTTTCTTTTTTCAAATAGTTGTAAATCAGGAGCAGACAAAAAATGCAGTTTGAAAAAAGTCATAATTGTGATGTAGAAATTACGCTGGGTGGGCTACAAGCTCCTTGCAATGAGGAGAGAAGGGTAGACGGGGTTGCACCTCACTAATGGTCGTACCCATAACTCTATGGCAAATTTATCATGTACTCCGTAGAACAGATTTCATACAAATATTTTTCTTCCACTGCTCCAATTGTTCAATGACATTTTTTTAATTGAATCAAGGGTTAATGATATTGTACAATGTTTTTTTTTTGTCTACTGGCATGAACTATAAACAATCAACTGCTGCTGCTTTGCAGAAACTGTGTACTAGCATTGAGTGTCATATCATCAAATTAGAAGTTTAAAGAAAACCGTCTGCTTAGCGCTGCGACGCCAAACCAAAGTGCACTAATGTCCTCTACTTTCAATGTTTTCTTAGTCTAAATGAGGAAAAGAGCTTGTGTATGACTTAATCAGGGCTGTGATCAGTAATCAGGGCTGCAGCTTTAATGTGGTTACTGCTGTGTAGCAGCGGTTGTTTCTTGTTTGAACAAACAACACTCGAGTGCTAAATAAAGTAAATAAAGCTGTCGTGACCCAACACAGATTATCTTTGAGAAATGAAGCCGGAAAAAGGTCATATGGCGATAAACTGCTTTTATTGTCAGTAACTTCAACATTTAAGTTCCTTTTTAACAATCTATATGAGAAAAACTAAAGGTTCTCACCAAACCTGCTGAGGATTTCTCGACTCTTTTTGGTAACTGTACCTGCAAATATTTTCTGTTTTGTCTTAATTTTTTAAATATGCTTGATATGTATGACAATGTATTTTTCCTCAATTTATTGATAATATTTTTTTTTTAAATCCTGCTTATCTGTATTATTACCTAAATATGAGTAAAAAATACTTTGTTTCCACACTGAGTTTGAAAGTTTTCATTAAGAATATCACAACAGCAACTTGTTCAAATTATCTTAACACAAAAACAGGAGAGTATTTTTTTAACCTCAGCAAGTTTTCAAACTATTATATGAAGCTTATGTATATTATTTTGAATTTACTTTCAGTCTGTTCTGTCTATGCAGTCAGTTTCATAGTAATTTGGCCCCCTGATTTCATAACCAAAAAAACGTCTAAAATATAAAAATAAAAAAGTGGTGCTCAGATATTAGAATTTTAAAGGAACAATCTATTCTGGGAGTCTAAGTTTTTAGTTTTAACATCAAATAGCAAGAAGAAAATGTTCTCTCTGACTGAATGACCAGTCAGTCAAACTGGATTAAACTCCTTTTTCATGTAAAATACAGAAAAGGAAATAAACTTGCCGTAGTAAATGTTTTACTGTATTTATAAACTGCTGCTCACCACAACTCATTTAGGTTTAAAGACTACAAGTGGTGCAGATTTTTTCAAAAATCAGCTCATGTGTTGATAAATTGCAGAGGTTTTGTTTTGTTTTATAACCCAAAGCTGAAAAATCTCTGGCATAATCATTTATCATGCTGACAGCTTTGTCACATTCACAAAACTAACAATTTTTTTCTCTGTAAGTTAGAACATGAAGGAACAGCCTGCAGGACTACAGCTAATAACAATTAGGAACTTCAGAGAAATGTCAAATCTCATGTCTAACTGGACTGTAGGTCTCTGCTCTGCTCAAGTGATGGTCAAGTGCGGCATTGCCGACTGTCAGAATAAATGCGTCCCCTCCTTAAACCTGCAGGATGGGGCTCCTGTCAATCTGTTGCATGCCAGATGGTGTTGGTCAGATGGTGTCGGTCATAATCTTCTAATAACAGAGGAAGCAAAGTGGACCTGGTCCCACTCTGGGAAAATGAGCTGCAGCCTTATATTTACGTTGTTGCTGGACGTTTGAGTCATAGTGCTGGAGCAGATGCAGGGAATCCCTCCGTTTAGCGCAGACAAAAGCCAGATGTTGCAGTTTTAGTGTGTTAAAGCAAATTCAGTCTGTGATAACAAATAATTTAATGACATCCATTTATGCTTTGTAGCAGGAAAAAGATTAAATCATGATGTCTTTAAAAAAAATCAAATTAACATTATAGTGTAAATGAGGGACTCAAAGGTTCTTTTATGCAGTGAGTCTTGTTTTGAATTTAGGGACCTAAGATTGAATAAACAATTGACTGAATTTTTATTTCATTTTGACAAATTATTTTTTTCTTCCACAGACTGATCAGATATCTGTGGCAGCTTTATGGTATTTAAGCAGTGAAGTCCCAAACTGAGATGCAAATTAAAACTTAAAATCGTGTTGAAATGTCTGTTTTTGTAATTTTGTTCAACTCATGCAGAGGAAAAGATTGACTATAAAAACTTTACATTTCAAGAATTTTTCTAAAGTGGCAGATATCTAACATAAATAACTGCATAGAAGCTCAACAGGCTGCTGTGGGTTTTCCATGGCTCTGCTAAATCGGTAGCTTGTGTTATCCGACAGGGAAAGGGTTGCGTTTTGTCTTAAAGACCCACCCAGATGAAATGGTCTTACATTTTCTTGTAGCCTTTTTGTCATGTTTGATGTCATGTATAAGTCAAATTAAGATTCAAATTGCATTTTTGAGTATTTCTTCATTCAAAATTGTTGTGAATCAGGAGCAGACAAAAATATGAAGTTTTAAAAACAAACGCTCCATGCTGACGCATCTGTTTGTAGACAAATAGATCAATGTAAGTCTATGTTTTTCTTGTCTGAACTGCTATCTGGCTCAAAACTGTAATATTTTTACATATGCAGTTACAGTACATAACTTTAGAATCAGGAAATGTGTTATACTATATTTCAGCATTAACTTCAATAAATTAAATTTAAAGCTTGGATGTTTTTTCTTTAAAGACAAAGACACAAACAACCTCATGAACCATTTCTAAAGTGGCAAAACAATTTAAAATTATTTCAATCAAAAAGCTAGATTGTTGATTTTCTTAGTCTTACAACTCTTCCCTATTTTTTTCAGGATTATTTTATTCCTTATTTTTATTGATTTTAATTTGAAAGCAAAACCATGCTTCAAAAAAATATTTTCAAAAAAAATTCCAAGAAAATTGAAGCATAGATGTTTTTTCTATCATCGTTTCTGGTTTAGCTTGCTTAGTTTTGAGCTTTTGATCAATCTTTTGACATTGATTTAAGGGCTTCCAAGTCTTTGACCTCATAATTTCATTTAAAGTTAATTTTCTTTGCTTTGCAATATTTCAAACTTGACTGTCAATGAAAGATGTAAGCTCAGTTTAAAACAAATATCAATTCACTCAGCAGACCAGCTTGAGCATGAAAAGCCCTCCTCTCATTCCATCCCTTTGCCCTAAAACAGGGACTGTGTTTGTGTGTGAGTCTGCATTAACAAAAGTGAGTCTATTCTGAGTTTGTGGACCACTGGGAGGGCTGCATAAACTGAAAAAGGTTCATTTTCACTTTAAGCCTTGAGTGAAAGTGTGATGTGGAAGGAGAGCATCTGTACAGATCCACACGGTGGTTAGTGAAAGGGCAGCAGAGGAACTTGCTCTGAGGTTTGGGATGCCTGCTATCTGCAGTGTGTGTGTTTTAGGGAGCGAGCGGAAGTCCATTCTGTTTTCCCCCAAATTCTCTGATGCTTAAGTCACAGATATGAGAATAGCAGCAGACAAGCAAGCAGTCCTGGTGAGCCCATTGAAGGCATCCAGGGGTGGGAGGGGTTTATTCTACTATCCTTTCTGTCAGTATCCAGACCCCCCATCTCAGGGGAGGATAGAAACCTCTGAGTAATGCCACTTGCAGTCGTGTTGCGGTTTTTGTCTTTCAGAAACCTCATAGAGACCATATTCTAAGTAAAGTTGAAATGCTGAAAGCAAACTGTTAAATCAAGCTTTTGTTCGTCCCTAAGAAGTGATATTTTCAAAAAGTGATGGCTAACAAACCATAAAAAGACCTGGAATTTTTATTCTGTTTGAACAAATGATTAAAAAAGAAGAGAGGCGTTGCAACATTGACAGAAATATCTAAAAACATCTTTAACCATCACAACGGCATCTCTTCTATCCTGTTTTTCTTTTCCCTTTTTGTCCATCAAATTTCACAACATCCATAGCTTCTTATTCTTGGCCTGTTTATTCCCTATACTACTTTTTCCCCCTTCTTCTCTTGTCTTTGTTTATATTTTTTTAATCTTTTTTTTTTACTGTAGCGCCTACTATAAGTTGCTTTTTAATGCAACCACCCACGCTTGATTCTCTGTATTGTAAAAATCTTCTCCCTCCTTCCTTGTTTCTGTCGACTCATCCAGCTGGGAGAAGCGAGTGGATCAGCGGGGCCGGTTCTACTATGTGGATCACAACACCAGAACCACCACGTGGCAGAGGCCCACGGCCGAGTCAGTGCGCAGCTATCAGCAGTGGCAGAGCCAGCGCAGCCAGCTGCAGGGCGCGATGCACCAGTTCAGCCAGCGCTTCCTCTACCAGGTACTGCAGGCCACATTTCCCGTTTTTCCACAATATGGAAAAAGGACACTTTTGTTGAACTGATTTTCACAAAACTCCACATACATGCCGCTAGCTTGAGTCTACAACCAACCCTGGAGTTTCTTTGACCTTTGACCCCAAGAAGAGGTTGCCATCTTAAATTTAAAAAAACAAAACACTGTTAGTACCAGCTACAAACAAAAACTCGTCATGGGGATTTTTCAACGATCTTTTTTTAACTTCTCGGTTGTCATCCGTAAGCAATTGGGGGGAAAACAATGTTGCAATTTGAAGTTGTTGATTTTGAATGGCTTGCTTGTGGCGAGCTGGCAAAGTGGCGTTCTCTTGTCACTCGTACATTTTTTTACGTAAAAATTTGAAAATATAATATATTGATTAGACTGTAGGCTAAAGCTGAACAACATAATATAACATAGGTTATGAACATATTAGGAATAGGGGTGTGGTTAGCAAATAACCTCTGTTGCTAAGGAAATCCAAGAGTGTACTTTTGCCAATTTTTCTAAACCTCATGTTGACCTGTTCGGTATCCCCAAGTGAACAAAGCATAAAATGGTTGCTATGGAGACTAAACCTACTGAAAATCCGACATTTTGAAAAAAAGTGTTTTTTACACTAGTTTGTCACATAGCTCAGACCAGCCTTCCAGAAAGAGAAAGGGGGCCGGCTCCGGGGTACGCAGTGGCTGCTTAACAGGCAAGGTCGGGTCAAAGATGGGTGGGGAGGGGTGCGGTGGCATACAAAGGTGAGCAGCAGTGGCGCGTAGAGGCAGGTGGCGATGCAGAGGGCGGGTAGCGACTGTGGGCAATACAACGCCGCTCATGGCTTTACATTTTTTCAAACAGCTGCAGAAATGCATAACTGCTTTTATAGACATTTTTTTTCTGGTGTACAGAAGATTTACTTTTTGTTTCTTTTTCGTTTTATTTCGGTGTCCCGAGGAAGCATATTTGCTATATGTAATCCTATTTTGTGCTTTTATCTTATCCACAAAAAAATGCAGAAATCATAATTTTACCTCCACCGTGCTTCACTGTTGTTACAAGGCAGTGACGTGCAGTCAGAGGAGGCACGTGGGGCTGTGCCTCACCAGCAAAATCTAGCTTAATCTACGATCACCTTTTTCTGTGTAGGTATTCAACTTCTCTTCGGTAAATAGCAGCAAATTTACGAGGTTCCGGTTAAAATATACAGACACCGGCGGGTGCGGCAGCAGCAGCCCGTGCTTCCCCAGCACTGCACACACTGAATGGAGCTGCAGCTGGTGCATGCGCTTTACTAATTTGGTCTTTTTAATATCATGAAAGACGCTTTATTTTAAAATGACCTAATATGTTTATTTCTCGCCATCTGTCTGATTACATTGGTGCCAGAATGTAGCTCATTTAGTCTTTTTGTCCGCTAAAAATGTGCCGTAGAAATGCACTAGGGGAGGCCTGTAGAATGCCTTCCTCACCGCAGTACGCATGCCACAAGGCAGAGGGCGCTAGTGGGCCCAGATAATGTGACACCCCAACAAAAGAATAATAGAATTAGTGGTAGCATCAAATGTAGCCGTCCAGCTGCTCTTTTATTTTGTATAGCATCATTTTCTAAATGGAGGATTACATTTTTACACCCCTAAACTCAAGAATTTGTTTAGAAACGTCCCTGGTAGTGATCTCCACTAAGACAGAAAAACGTTTAAAACCGAACAAAGAAAAGGAAAATTTTTGCAAACAGATTATTAATGTGTTTCTTCTGGAGGAGCGATCAGACATAAATCAAGGGATTGACACACAGACTTCCTATAAAAATAAAAATTGGTCAACAATAACAATTTTAGTGTTTTTTTTCCTTCTACAGTTTGTAAGCAAAAGAAAAATGTTGAAATTAAACTTAAAACAACACACTTTAATCAAATGGTGAATAAGTTACTCTGTAGCATTCATACGTTTGTAAATCTGAAGACGTCAGTGCCTCACCAGCCGTGAACCTCACCACACGTCACTGGTACAAGCTCTGTGCTCACCAAAACTGTGGTTTCTTCTGCCCAAAAACTATTCTGACCGTCTCAAATGCAGGTGATTTTAATCGACACTCGCAAATAATATTATTTACATGTTGCACTTTATTTAATTACAACTACATAAACTATAAACCATAATAGATTTACAATGGGATTCCAGTTTCCCACCATGTAAGGAAATTTTGGGGGAGAAAAT
This sequence comes from Adrianichthys oophorus, assembly GCA_036245035.1. Lineage (NCBI taxonomy): Eukaryota > Metazoa > Chordata > Actinopteri > Beloniformes > Adrianichthyidae > Adrianichthys > Adrianichthys oophorus. The sequence continues at coordinate 37,536,728 of BSAI01000030.1, forward strand.
TATTTCTAAATATTAACAGTTATTAAATGAAAAATTATACACAGTTTGATTTTAAAATTGCGTTATTACTGGAAAATCCAGAGTAAATACTCTTTTGTTGAGAAAACATTTCTGTTTGAGCTTTAGTTTGGCACCAAACGGTAAAAGAATCAAAACCAGTAAAATAAATTACATTTGCTTTTTTGCTGTATGCTTAAAAAAACTCCAGTGGAACTAAATCCAAACATCTTTAGTGATACACTTGAAATTTGAAAACTTCCTTCCACACATGCACATTTGTTCTTAGCGCTGGTTGGATTGTTTTTGTCGCTGTCACCATGGCATAGCTGCATCTCACAACATCTGCAGTAACAGATGGAAGCGAGAAATCTGCCGTTCCACGATGGGTCACCAGTGAGAAGAGCTGCTATTGCAGCAATTTTCCTGGGAACTGTTCAGCAATCTGTGTCATCAGTGAAAGCCTCCTATGACAGATGGGTTTGCACAAAACTGTAATTGCCTGTAATTTTCTGCGAGTTTTAAGAAAAAGCATGTAGTCTGTAATCCGGTCACAATGTTTAGTAAAAGAGAAATATTGCCTGTCAAAGATACTCTCAGCTTGAAGAAGATCATGAAATAAGGGATGGGTAACACACCTCCATGTAAGTACTGGCAGTGAAATGGGTTTGCATTGTTTATGCATCGCAAGCCATATCATATTGCAAAATTGATCACTAATACATCAGATCGCAGGTTTTCCTCATGTTGTGCAGTCCTAGTTTGCATGTGGAAATTTAGGGTAAGTCGAACAAAGAAAAACATCAGTGTCAGTGCTAATCGCTGTTTTCAGAACACTCAGCATTAGCTGGAAATTTCTGCATCCTTCTTTCCTTCCCACCCTACTGCGCTCGCTGTGTGAGAATGGCGACGGGGCTGTCCTCTGTGTTGACAGTACACTGCTCTGTCTTGGAATGCCCACGCTGCTGATAGCTGCAGCTATTTATGGCTCAAGTGTATGTGAACACAGGAGCTGAAAGGGTTCGTGGTTTCACTCCGGACATTGAACTTTCCTCTTCTCTCCAAACGTTTTGCTAACACTGGGGGTGTAACGATTCGATTCATATCATAATTTGTGGTTGACGATGCCATTCATAGTCGATCTTGGTTCATTTTGAACAATCTGATTCACTGACATAAAATCGATCCAGGATATCTTTAGCCAAAACTTCAACCAGTGTGACTCAAAGATATATACCTGGTTACTGAACAGTGCAGTAAACAAGAATTAATAATCCATTCACATTTTAGGGTGGATTCAGACCGGAAAGTCTGTTGGTCTGGACCGAGTTCGCTTAATTTGGTCCGGATTGAGACCTGAACTTTGTGTTTGGTCTGTTTTCAGACTGCCGGTAACCAAACATTTCTGCTTTGTACCTAAGCTTGTAAACAAAACCATGTGACTAAAGATCTCTTCAGTCATTAACCAGGAATACCCAGGAAAACCAGCATGGGGCAAAGCAAAGAGAGAAGGAATAGTGGAAGTCCTGCGGTTTGCGATCCTTGCCAGAATAGTCCACTGCATCCAATATTATATTTTGCGGACCAATTTTGGATGTCTGGATCAATGTCGGGTACGACACTTTTACTTTGTTACGGCGGAGGCATGCTGCAAGGCGGATCTGAGAGGACGACGGCGAGGAAGGTACGCTGATAAGCGTTTATGAAGTCTAGATTGTCGAGAAAACAGTGTGAGAAGCAATGTGAATCACGTTAAAAGTTGTTTTAATGAGCCTGGATTCATCCAATCAAATTTCAATAAGTTGCCGTGTCTCATCGTTACTCCGCTCTGTTTACATCCCATAATGCCCGGCTACCTTTGCTGTTTTTGTCCAGTTGTTCCAGTCCAAGCACAGAGTTTATTCAGACTGAGAAAACTCAGAGCGAACCGGAGTTCAGTCTGATTGGAAAGAAACTGAGACCACCTCAAAAAACGGTCAGAGAGCGGACCCCTGGTCCCAGTTTGGTGTATTCAGACTGAAGATTTGTTCCAAATTATTGTGGGAAATGAACTCTGGTTTACTTTAAGCGAACCAAATGTGTCCGGTAAAGGGATGGGCCAATACCATTTTTTCGGCTGATACAGATAACCGATATTTTCCCTGCAGTTGTGTCCGCTAGCCGATATTTGCAGATATTGAAGTGTCTAGAATAACACAAAGTTTGGAGATTTCCTTTATTTTTCTTTATTTGAAATGCAATAACCTTATATTTTGATAGATTCGACTTTTGAGATGTGAAGAATAAATAAAGCAAAACAAAATGACACAGCCGTCGTAATACTTTTTTTAAAACTATTTTTTAAATATAGTAAAAAAGCATGAATCCATCGTGTCTGTAACTTTATTATAAGCATATGTTAAGCATTGAGCAGCTTGATACATGGAAACAACTGCCTCCATAAATTCATATGTTGAGGAAGACTCATGGCTTTGTCTGTAACTGCAGCTTTATGTTTCTCTGAAGTCAAAGGCTCTTCTTCGGGTTCCTCACTGGTTCTTTATTCCCCAAAGACACTTTCCAAATTCATCTTTTTTGGCTTTTATTAACTTTTAGCTTTGGGCTTTTAACTTCTTCAGCTTAGCTACAGCTTTACTCACTTTATGTCACACAACGTGGCAAGACAGATGTGGTAAACAGAATCCGGTAGTTTTCCAAAATAAAACTTCCTTCAGAATAAGAAAATAAAAAAGCAGAAAGAATCAAAGTTAGTATATGGATTTTTTTCTGTTATGCGGCCCGATACCAAGCGGCCCTTGGATTGGTTTGCGGCTCAGGGGATTGGGGACCCCCGATTTTTTGGGAACAGGAAGCACATCAAAAAACCACGAGTCAGGGTTACCCCAGGTATCAAAAAATGACGTGGAGCTGGCCCAAACCATATGTCCAAATATGAAGAGTTGGGAGTAGAATGTGTTGCTTCAACAACCAGCTAGACGCACACGGGGGTGGGAGGGGTGAGCAAGCCTGTGCTAAACAGAGCGCTTCTCCTGCTGTAACCACCAGTCAGAGTAAAAGAGAAACATCGGTGGCACACGTCGATGGAATTTTTTAGATCAGGCCAATACCAGTAATCTCAAGTTATGCAAATATTGGCTGATACCAATACTGTCACTGATATATGGCCCATCCCGAGTGCCCAGTCTGAATACGTCCTCAGTTTCATAAAGCTCAGCCCACTGTTGTTTTTCCACATCAAAATATTACAAGCATTATTAGAGCATTCTACCGCACTGTATGGTCACATGTCAAAATTCAAAGTGTTTCCACACATTGGACTGTAATGATGGTTGATCATTTTTTGCTGCATCAGATGTGATGGCTGTTGACCGCACTTGGATCTTTTTATGTTGTATTAAAGTAAACCTTCCATGCCTCAATCCAAAAGTTTTTTTTTCCAAGATTGAGTTTATTCAGTTGATTTCAATTTAAATTATTTTATAATGGTATAGGTTGATTCAATTAACAACTTGCTTCAGATAGACCAATCTGGTTGGATTGTAGGAATAGAAATCAATTCATAAAGTTAATAAATGGTTACACCCCTAGCTAACACACTTTACAGAATGTTCAGACACTGAATCTGGTTGGTCCTTTTTATGTGAAGAAAGGACACTGAGAAAGTTCCTCAGGAACTGTGTGGCTCTGTAAATGCTGGAGTGTGTACAGGTCCCAGCGGTGGATCATGTGCTCCTCCTTCTTGTGTTGGACCACATGTGTTCACAGGCCTGTAATGTTGAGGTCAGGTGCAACATTTCTTCTGTGCGGCACATGACAACCAAGGAGAGCCAAGAGACCATGTCTCCTCTGTAAGGCTCTGTGGCTCCCACAAACACACAGGTTATGCAAAGGCAGACCTTCTGGGAGATCACATTACTCCAATTTACGCTCATCTTGTTTACTTTTTGAGTTAAGCTGCTCTTTTTTTGTACTACTGTAGCAGTGATTGAACGACAGTGTTTAGTTATTGTCATGTTAGGAAGAATTCCCATTTCAGACTGCTGTATCCCAAAGACAACATCTTGTTGAAAGACTCACTTCAATGAAAATTGTGTTTTTGGTGTTTTTAACATGCTGTTGTGGCATTTTTTTGATGATGGAGGGCATATATAAGGAAATATAGGCTGCAAATAATTGCATTTCTGAATCCTTTATTCCAATTGTTCCAAACAAAAACACATCGTTTAAAAAAAGAGCGTATTTGTGATGTCTACAATACGCTTGGCGAGCCACAAGCTCCCTTCTCCGCTCCGCAACGGGGAAGGGAAGGGGAGGCGGGCTTGCTCCGTGCCAACAGCTTCGCCCACAACTCAAAGGTGAATTTCTAATAAACTCTGTGTTTTAGAAAACAACTGTTTTTTTAATTTTATTTGAGCTAAAAACAATGTAATCATAATTAAAAGGACTCTTTTAACTCTTTCACATCAAATAGAATTGGATGGGTCTTTAAAAGTTTTTATATCAGCCAGCTTTTTAGTTGTAATGTGATATTTCCATCTTTTCATTATTCTGTTTCCTATCACATAAATATGGTAGCTGTAGGTTTTTGGTTTTGAGTTTGAGCGCCATCTTAGAGAAAAGTTTAGACTTAAAAATCTGAGCAAGTCAAAAGTCTTCTGCATTAATCAGTAATGAAAATATTGACTGTTGTAGTTGCAGTTCCTGCAGAAATAGAAGCACAAATGTGTGTTTGCACAATAATTGCTGCTCATTAAGAGTGCAGGCCCCAGTCTTTAACTGCCGTTTCCTCCCCCCACTGCCAGTCTTTCCTCCTTTACTTTTTTTTTATTTAACCCCTCCTTATAATTCTGTCGCTTCTACAGAATTCTCTCAATTTGTTATTTTCCTTTTTATGCCTGTAATTTAATCAAGAATCCTTTGCATTAACCTCTGTCACATTCTTTGTTGTTGTTTTTAAAGTTTGTCTTAAGTCTGTTCCTGCCCTCCTTCGAGTCTTTTATTCCCTCCTCTCCTCCCTTTAGCTCAAACAGGGCCTCCTAACAGCAGCACCTGAATCAGCCCTGTGTTTTAGCATCGCACCACCCAACAGAAAAGCTCATGTTCTCGCGCCATCCGTCAGCAGATCCCCTCAGTCACTGAAGACATTTACACCACGAAGGGACAAAGAACAAATCCCACCGCAACCGGCGATGCCTTTTACTTCTCAAACTCCCTTTTCTGACATTTTTACCTAAGTTTGCATCAGTTTTAACATTGTAAAACAAAATAAAACCAATACATTATTATAGATATTTGTTTTATCATTGCTAAGTTAGGTTTTACTTATGGTGAGTCCCTGAGAAAAAAGAGAAAGCTTTTTAATTTAAATATATTAGTTGGATATAAAATGTAAGTGTTTTTCCGATCACCGCTAGCTCCGTGGGTGTGTGTGTTAGCCTGGGGGCGGTGCTGGCAGACTCTTCCTGGAAGGGGCTGTTCATATGCATGTTCAGACGTCTGAACGTGGGGGACCCAGTCATTCTCTGGGACTGGGAGGAGCTATTGATCTATTTTCAAAGCGCTCCCAGTGGTCTTTTAGTTATCATGATGCCGTTTTTAGCCAAAATTTAAAAAACTGTAATTTTCTAGGACATAATTTCTGCAGTGTGGCAGTTAATTAGAAAATCACCTCTGAGTTGTGGGCAGAACTATTGGCGTGGAGTAAGCCTCCCGCTAGCTTACAGCCCTTCATTACCCCAATATAACATTACTGGTGCCATAAAAATGCTGAGCCATATCGGAGCTATCCAACCGTACAGTTTTGAGCCAGATGCCAGCTCAGACGAGGAAAACCAAGACATTCTTGGATCTATTCGTCTCCAATTGGATGCATGAGAATAGAGCGCAGCAGGGAGCTAGCGGCCCACCTTTGTAGGTTCTACATCACTGCTACAAGCTTTTTCAAACGTCATCTTCTCGTCTGCTCCTGATTCATGATTTGAATAAAGAAGTACTCAGAAATGGAATTTATTATAATTTTCTTTATACATGTCCTCCATCATGAGAAAAATGCCACAAGAACATGTTTAAAAACTTTCATTGAAGTGGGTCTTTTATGAATTAAATGAGGAATTTTGTCTGTTGGGAATTTTTAAATGATCATATTTGCTGTTTTAGTTTTTTCTAAAGCTTTTTTTGTTAGTTTTATTTTCAGCTTTTTTTTTTTTTACTTGTGTGAATCATAAAAAAGTAAGAATCTTCTCAGATCAAGCTCCTAATGTCGCCATTCACACCGACACTCTCTGCAGAAGTTTAAGCCATTCAATCAATCCAATCAGAAATGTGACCAGTTCCCTTTCTTGTGTAGACTTTTTCTGCTGTGTTAAATGCTGCGGGTTTAAAGCCATCTTCACCTGCACTGCCTGGCTCTAAAACCGTTCCCCTTCAGCGGCGTTCAGCTTTCATTTGTGCCAACACACCGCCTGCTTCCTCTCCCTCCCTTGTTTTCCCAGCCTGCATTTCTTTTCCTCGCTCCGTCTGGAAGCCGCTGAAGAGCCCGAATGGTCAGAGCCAGGATGAAGTCATCATGTCTTTATATCATTATATTCTCTTTTTACCTTTTTTAGTCACAGAGAGCCCTGACGGGTGGGGCTGCTGGCTGTTGATGGCAGCGACACACACACTCCCTTTAACCCTGTTCTGTGCCCACTTTGGCTCCTCCAACTCGCCCGTTCCTTTCTGTCCCTACTCCCTCAGAGTTTCCATGACAGAGCAGCTGTTACAGAGCGCCGTCGACGTTCAGTCGAGACGCTCCACACTATGCCTTTATGGAAATCCACCTTTTTGTGCAATCCAGACCCCAAAAACTGACTTTCTTCATGTAAAGAGGAGATTTTGTCTGGGCAGGTTTTGTGGGTCTCCTGAATGATGCTGTGGCCTTGTGAAATCATTAGCAGCTGCTACATCCCAACAAGCATCTTTTCATCTGCCATTTCCAGTTCACCTAATTTATTCATGCTCATTTCTGTATATAAGAATGCAGGCTTTCACTGACTGTTTGTCGTGGACAAACTTTCCACGTCGTGGTGCACACACACCTTTTTTTTTTTTTAATTGTGTGTATGACTGCAGGCTGAGTAAACCCCAGAGTGGTTTCCAGGCCCAGGTTGAATAAAGGTGCCTTTTGTCAGGGTTTGGGTGGGTGGGGCTGTCGAGGAGGTGGGGTGTCCAGTCTGGAACAAGCATGAATGTTCCCTCAGTTCCCTCAGACATCACACTTCCCTGCCTACTTTCACGGCAGCGCTAGAAGAGAGCAGGAGGAAGGAGGAGGACTGGAGGGTGGGGCTGGGAGGGGTGCCAGGCTGGCGAAGGGGGGGTAGGTGTATTTGAGGAGGTGAGTGGGAAGCTCGAGGGGAGGGGGCGGAGCTTGCATCTAGCCACTGAGCTCATTGGAACCGTGTTTTTGTTTCATCCTCCTACCGAGTGTGTAGTTTTTGGAAAGCATAGGAGCCGCCGGCCGGCCAGCTCCCTCAGTCACCCCTCGCCGCCGCAGCAGTGAGGAACTTTCTGCTCCTCACACTTCAACCACACACATCAGAGCTTGCAAAACTTTCACTCTCTTTCTTCTGACACTTTTTTCTCCCCAACTTTTATGTACTGAACATGAAGTTTTTCACATCACGCCTTCCAACGCGGACAATCGCCAAAATCCGTCTGGAAGAAGAAGTCAGGAAGGAGGCGAAAGTGTCCTAACTGGATTTGCTTTGTCCCCCCTCCCCAGCCGTCTGGTGCTCCGGTGGAAAATGACCCTCTGGGCCCGCTGCCTCCCGGATGGGGTAAGTTTGCTTCATGTCATTAGAATTTGTGCCGCACTTTTTTTTTTTTTTACCCTCACATCCTGCCGTACCTCCTGGAAGTGTTGAAAAACGTTTCACCTCAAAGCTGCAACTTTTGCCAACGGTTTGACCCTGAGAAAGTATTTAATGGAGTTAATGTGCTTCCGAAATGCAGAATCCTGCAGTTGGTTTTAAATCCGGAGCTTTTTCCTTTCTAATCCAGATCATCAAAGTCATTTGTGTGACTCTAACCCTCATAAAGGAGAAGAAGCATTCGGGTCATGTGGCTTCTCCTGTTTTCCTACTCAGCTTGCAGTTTGCTGTCAGCACATCGGCCTTTAATAGATTTATTTCTCCACTCTACTGATCTCGATTTTCATTGAGCTGAAGAAAAGCCGTTTTTTAAATTCGGTTCTGCGCTCGTTCATCACTGCGCTTGACCCGCTTTAATCCTGCAAGTCTCAGAGGCTGAGTTATTGATGGGGCTCTTCATCATCCAGCCTCTTCCCAAATGAGTGTCGGATCCAAGCAGAATCATGTCATACGGCCCTCTATAATCTGCTGGCAGCTCCGGTCGTGTTCTCTCCAAAAAAATTCCCAGTCCCCCGTCCGTGATGTCTTTTCAACATGCTGCGGTGCATCAAAACCTCAAATCCCTGGCTCACAGTCAGGGCTCTGCTGAGCCGCTTTATTCATCTGTGGTTGATATTAGACTCAAAAAGAAGAAGATGGGGGGGGATTATGGATGGAGGGAAAGATGGTAGCCAATAAAAAAAAAGAGGATGGGGATTTTAAAATGAATTTTAAGGGGGGAGGGGGTGTAAAGCTAGCTGCAATGTGAGCACTACTGTTTCTGGGCCCTCCACACGCTCCTGTTAATGAGAAAAATATGTCAGAGCGACTGAAGGAGGGGGCACCGGTCGCCCTCTCTGACTTCTGCACACACTATGGCACGCTCTCTTTCAGGACGTCACCTAAAAAAAAAAAGAAGACTTTTCCAGTGACCCTAACACCCGTTTGACCCCGTCCTGCAGCCGCGCTCTTGCACACAGACGCTCCACGTCGAGTCACAGCGAAATACCACACCGACTTGCCGCTTTTCACCCATGGTGGAGACTTTTTTTTCCCCCCCCTTCTCAAAGACAGACGGGGGACCCCTGTCTGTGTTGGGGATTTTTTTCTTTGGGGCCCCCCCCCCCCCCCGTCCTGTGTGTGTCTGCAGAGAAGCGTCAGGACAATGGCAGAGTCTACTTTGTCAACCACAACACACGGACGACTCAGTGGGACGATCCTCGCACCCAAGGGTGAGAGCCGCATCAACCACGGATGCACGTGTACGCTTGCAGGCGTGTGTGTGTGCGCATGCTGCATGTTAGGTTGTGCTTTAAAGTGTTAAGTCATCCTGACAAAGATGCTGTCAGACATAGAACAGCAGCAACTGAGTCATGCACATTACAGCACACAGTGTTACTCTCTCATCAGATTATCCCAGATTATCATCCACTGGAATTACCAACTCTTTTCCATAAACTCTGCACATGCAGCTCTGCTTCAGTCCATTCCCCCATCAAACTGTACAATTTATTTTCTCATTTTTGGCTTTGTTGGTCTGAGAATCATTTATTTCAGAAAAATCCAGTCTTTTCATCCAATTTGACCATTGACACATTTCACATTCGCAGAAAATTAAAAGAATCCAGCCACTTCACCTCATTACGCACTAATTAATGGAGTGTGGGTTCAAAACAAGTCAATTTAAAGTCTGCATGATTTTACTTTTATATGCAGCTGTTTCATCTTTCAGAAAAACACTCAAATAATCTAAAAGTTCTTCAAATCAGACTATTAACTCTTTAAAGTCAAACTTAAAGTGATCTTTCGTTTTTTTTTCCCAGATTTTTTCACCTGTAAAATCTGAGAGATTTTTAGTCCTGTTTTGATCTTCAAACCAGTAACTTGCCAGCAAAGCATCACGGCAGGCTGATGCATGCGTTTAGCATCCTGACCTTTAGCCCAGCAGGTCGGCAGGGGACGGCTTACCGGGCCTCTCCGACTGGGACCGTGCTCACTGCCCTCTCCCTGTTGCAGGATGATCAAGGAGCACCCCCTGCCCCCGGGCTGGGAGATGAAGTACACCGCGGAGGGAGTCCGATATTTTGTGGACCACAACTCCCGTACCACCACCTTTAAAGACCCCAGACCCGGGTTTGAGCCAGGGTAACTATTGTCTTGGTAACCTGCAGAACTGGAAAAAGAGTAGAAATCACAAACTCAGCTGTTTTGATCCAAGCAGAAAGATTTTTTTAGAATCCAGATTCATCAGTCAGTTTATTAAGCCCATCTGTTATCCATTGATTTTTGCTCCATTGCTGGTGTTTACTTTCTTTGGGTTTGCATGTGATGAACTTCAGCATCAGTTCTTGTAGCAGCATCTTCATCCAAACACTCAAACGCTGCTCTTCCTGCCTGTTCTGCCTTGAAGCAGTCAGAAATCAGTCAGGAGAATGTGCAGACGTGCGACAGCAGATCCACAGCCGCCTGCGCTGACACGTGTTTATGCTTTTCTGTGCAGAGCTGCCGCTTGTGCATGTGCACGAAAGCCCTTTCCTGCTGATGTTTGCATGTATTTTTAGGCCGGTGGCAGCAGAAGAAGCCCTCACCGCTGTTCCTGTGGATCTTGCTGCGGTGTGAGTCCGTGGCCAGCGCTCTGCTGCTGCTGTGGTCTCCGTTTCCTAACCCAAACTGAGATGTGCCTGGCAACTTGGCAATCGCAAAGCCAGCACATTAGAGGCCTCTTTCTTTCCTCCTCCTGATTTCACTCTTCTCCTCCTCCTTCCCATCATCCAGCTCTTTCTTTTTCTCTGCATCTCTGCTTTTCTGCTGCTGACAAGGCACATATGGGCTTTGTGTGTCTGTGTGTGTGCAAAGAGTTGGTGGACTTTATACTAACACAGCTGCAGGCCCTATCCCTTTTGTTATTTAGAGCACAATGAGTGGAATTAACCTCTTTTTACTCAGACCTGCAACCAGGATCATCAGGGTTTACTAAATAAGATTACCCATATCCCCCCTATATTCACGATTTTTTATTGAAAACTCTATTTTTGTGTACTTATGTGTGTACCCAGGTCACGGCAGGGCGGCTCACCTGGTGCATACGATCGCAGCTTTAGATGGAAATACCACCAGTTCCGTTTCCTGTGTCATGTAAGTGTTAAGAGTCTGTAGACGCATAACAATGGGCAGAATTAGAGATATATATGTAAACGATTTGCTTAGTTTTTTTTCTGAAGAAAAGAGAAAATAAAATAAATGAGGATTGTTTTCAAATATGAACAGTGTGGAGAAAAACACCTGGAGCAGCTGTGCACACTAACAAAACAGTAGCGCTTTGCTTGTCCGTTTAAAATGTCAACATCCTGAGAAGATTGAAAAGCCGGCTGCTGATGGTGGCTGTTTTGGTGCAGTGGTTTGAGCAGTGGAGAGACCTGGTGCCTGAATTTAGGTCACATTTCTTCTGGCCTTTATGTATGGCACAGAAACTCTTTTCAGAGTTGTTTTATTTTAGATTTGTATTTTTTTAATTTTAGGATCCAACTGCTGCTGTCTGGATCTGTTCTCGCCCCTTGTTTTGCCTCCTCCATGCAGAAAATCCCTGCAATGCCACCTGCACTCCTTTAAAAACAAGTTGTTTTTTTTGTTATCTGAAGCAAAAGCGTCACGTTCTACATTTTTTTGTATTATTCATAAACTGAGCTCTCATTTTCCTTTAAAAAATAGTATTAACAGCTGTTAGAATGTAAACGTGTGAGGAGAATAAACATCAACAGACTCCATTATGAGATTGTTTTTATTTATTTTATTTTGAAATTATTATTGAATGAAAATGTCTTAAGAAACAGAAGGTACAGGCCACTTTATCAGGTCCACCTTGTTAGTCCCGGGTTGGAGCCCGTTTTTCCTTCAGAACTGCCTTAATCCTTGTGGCATCGATTCAACAAGGTACTGGAAACATTCCTCAGAGAGTTTGGTCCATATTGACATGACAGCGTCACACAGTTGCTGCAGATCCATGATGCCGATCTCCCGTTCCACCACATCACAAAGGTTGGATTGAGATCTGGTGACTGTGGAGGTCATTAGAGTGCAGTGAACTCATCGTCATGTTCAAGAAACCAGTGTGAGATGATTCCTGCTTTATAACATGGAGCCTTATCCTGCTGGAAGTAGCATCAGAAGATGGTACACTGGGGTCATAAAGGGATGGACATGGTCAGCAACAATACTCAGGTAGGCTCGGAACTGTGCTCACTCGGTACTAAGGGACCCAGAGTGTGTGAAGAAAATATCCTCCACACTATTACACCACCACCAGCCTGAACCGTTGCTACAAGGCCTGATGGATCCATGCTTTCATGTATTTGATTCCAAATTCTGACTCAACCATCTGAATGTGGCAGCAGAAATGGAGACTCATCAGACCAGACAATGTTTTTCCAATCTTCTATTGCCCAGTCTTGGTGATCCTGTGTGAATTGTAGCCGCAGTTTCCTGTTCTTAGCTGGCACCTGGTGTGGTCTTCTTCTGCTGTAGCCCGTCTGCGCTAAGGTCGGACGTGTCGAGCGTTCAGAGATGCTCTTCTTCAGACCTTGGTTGTAACCAGTGGTTATGTTGACTTTCTATCTGCTGGAACCAGTCTGGCTGTTCTCCTCTGACCTCTGGCATCAACAAAGAACTGCTGCTCACTGAATATTTTTTCTTTTTCAGACCCTTCTCTTTAAACCCTAGAGATGGTTGTGGGTGAAAAATCCCCGTAGATCAGGAGTTTCTGAAACACTCAGCCCACCCCGTCTGACACCAACAACCCTGCCACAATCAAAGTCCCTTAAATCCCCTTTCTTCCTCGTTCTGATACTCGATTTGAACCGCAGCAGATCGTCTTGATCATGTCTGAATGCAATGAGTTGCTGCCATGTGATTGGCTGATTAAAGTTTGTATTAATGAGCAGTTGGACAGGCGTTCATAATAAAGTGGCCGGTGAGTGTAATTAAAAGACCTTTGGTTCATTCTGCGCCATCACGTTTTCATGGAGTCCTACAGGGATGTTAGGAATGTGAAACCTCTTTCATGCATTTTCAGATAATATTCTTCTTCTTTTTTTGTTTTTTACCCTAACCTCTCGTGTTTCTCATTGCTCTGCAGTCCAACGCCTTGCCAAGCCATGTGAAGATCTCAGTGTCCAGACAGACGCTGTTTGAGGATTCATTTCAACAGGTCAGACTGAAAACTACTCTGACATTTTAACATAGACTAAACAAATGACGTCAAGTTTCATTTCCTTTTTCTTGTCCGCTTTCATAATCATACACTAAAAAATAATATAGAATATAAGATGTTTTTCACTTTTAAGTGAGAACATCTGCCAAAAAAACTAGTAGAACTTGTGTTGGTAGGATTCCTTAAAACAAGTTGAGATGCTCTGCCTTTTGAAGATGAAATTACATCTCGAAATGATCAGTAAAAACACTCACATTCAGGTATGTTTCTCTGGTAATAGGAAATATTACATTCTAAAAATAAGCGATTTTTGCTTAAAGAAAGAGTTTAATATCTTTAAAGTTGATATATTTACACACTTTTTCCAAAAAACATTTCGTCCTATTTTAAGTGCTACAACAGTCCAATTATTCTTATTTCTAGGCCATAGTCATTTTAAAGTAAGACTAGAATTACACATTTTTGCATAATTCCATCTGAAAAATGATATATAAATGTCGGTTTACTTTCAAACTTTTGTGGTTAAAGCCCCACTCTGATCAAAATAGTGTTTTGGTGTTTTTAACATGTTCCATTGGTAGTTTTCTGATAATGGAGGACATTTATTAAAAAAAAAAAGTTAAGCCTAAAATGAACGAAGAGAAGAATGAAGAATGGAAAAATATATTTTATTTATTTTTTGCAGTGCAGTCAGTTTTCTGCTGAAGAGCACTCATGAATCCATCTGCTTTGGTGTAGATTCCCCTTAAGGGAACAGAAAAAGAAACTACATATTGGAATGCTTCTGTGGCAAAAAAAAGCAATCTAACTAAAACTCCAGCAAGACGATACATCATTTCATTTTCATCCTGACAGTAATTTATTTATTTGTTGTTTTTTGGGCACAAACCTGAAATGCCACCATCAGGGATATTTTTGTACCTTTTGTCGCTCTAATTTTTAAAAATCTTCATCAGATCATGAATGTGAAGCCGTACGATCTTCGTCGTCGACTCTACATCATCATGAGAGGGGAGGAGGGGCTCGACTATGGCGGCATCGCCAGGTGAGGAGACACGTAAACACGCCTCCGCTTTAGCCTTTGCTGTCATTCTGTCATTTTGTGTGCTCGCTCTAGTTTCCTGCAACTCATCCACCTGTGGGTAGTCTCTACACAGAGCTCCATGTTTGGTGTTGCTGAGGGTGGTGGCGTATGTTTAGCTTCTGCTGCCTTCTCCTATGGATTCGGTATTCAGGTTCAGTGATGGAGAATTAATGCAAACTTTATGTCAGCATTTCTGTCATACTTCATCTTAAAATCAGCTCATGACTTAAACTATTTTCATAAGTGTCAAACTTTTTGACTTTAAAATATTAAAGAGTCAGTTGTGTTAACATGCATGCATTAGCAGCATGAGGTGAGGATTCTCATAATTGTTGCTCTCAGATCTAAGTTATTTAAATGACCTGATGGTGGCAGTGTTTTCTCGATTTGTCGCCAAAGCAACAGGATGCTGCATCACCAGGTTTATCCTCCTCTTTGTCTGAGCTCTCATTAAAGTTTTCTAACTTTTGAAGATCCATGATCTTACAGATATTTGTGGAAATGATCAGTTGGCTTCCCTGCAGCGTTAAACGTAGTCAGAGAAATGCTCTTTAGTGTTCTTCTTTGTAAAGATGCATCCTAGCTGCACCTCCTTCTGGAGCTCCCCTGTCCTCCCCACCATCATCTGTTCCTGTCACACCTCCTGCTGTCCTTCAGGTCCTCCTCTCTGCATTTGTTTATTTCTGTTGATGGTGTTCTCATCGTTCTCCCTTTGGTTTCTTTTTTTTTGCATTGTGTCTCTGTCTCCGGTGTCACGTCAGTGGTTTTACCCTATGGTAGGTGACATCATGCTGTTCTACCACAGGGTAGAACCACGGACGGGATGTTGGGAGGTGTCTGCGTCCGTCAGCCCGTCCGTCAGTCCATAACACCCAGCTCTCCGCACTCTACCGCGGGTGTGGGCGGGGCTTTGGGAGCGCTGCTGCTGCTGGTGGAGGGGCCCTCATTCTGTCTGTAACACTCATTCCTCCACAGTTTGTCTAATCTGATGTTCAGATTCTTTTTTTCATCTGACTTCCTTCAACCAAAGTGAAATATATTTTATATTTAATGTCATTTCTTTTTTTTGTCTAAAATGCTTTAAAGTCCCACTCCGATCATCTTTTAAACTATTTTCAAAGCATTGCCATTA
The DNA here is from genome assembly GCA_036245035.1 of Adrianichthys oophorus. Lineage (NCBI taxonomy): Eukaryota > Metazoa > Chordata > Actinopteri > Beloniformes > Adrianichthyidae > Adrianichthys > Adrianichthys oophorus. Next base: position 37,552,033 of record BSAI01000030.1, read on the forward strand.
GTTTTTTAATTATGATTATGCCATTTGGAGCAAAATTTTAAAAATCTGTGGCGTTTTCTAGGACATAGTTTCTGTAGAGCGGCAGAAGTTCATCAGAAATTTGCCTCTGGGTGGGTGGGTGTGACTATTTGTGCAGAGTAAGCCCACCCCCCCTTCCCATCGTACATCTGTTAATGTGGTCTCCCACTAGCTTACAGCCCCAAACTAACAAAAATGGCGAGCTATACTGGAGCTATCCAGCTGTACAGTTTGGAGCCAGATGCCAGCTCGATAAGGAAATCAAAGATGGATCTAGTCTAGTGGATGCATCAGAATGGAGTGGAGCAGGGAGTTTATGGCCTGTTGTAGTAACATTTACACCTCGCCTACAAGCTTTTTCCAACTGCATTTTTTTTTGTCTACTCCTGATTCACAGCAATTTGAATAAGAAAATACTCAGAAAGGCAATTTTAATCTTCATTTTCTTTATACATGTCCTCCATCAGAAAAATACAACAATACAAATAAACATGTATGTATAAACAAACGAATAAACAAATCTCACTTAAAGAAAGTTCCTCTTTCATTTTTGATCCTTCATGTATGAAAAATGTTTACAGGTTTTGTCTTTTCTCTAAATGCTTGACTTTCTGTTTTTCTTAGTGTTTCTTATGTGGTGTTAAGTCTCCATCCTCTGCATTTAGAAATGTGTTTAGCTTTTGCTAAGCTAGCGTTTGTAAATGATCCTGGCGTTTTCGCTCCACCCGGCAGTAACGCCGTCTGTCCTCTCGCTCTGCAGAGAGTGGTTCTTCCTGCTGTCTCACGAAGTCCTGAACCCCATGTACTGTTTGTTTGAATACGCTGGCAAGAACAACTACTGCCTCCAGATCAACCCGGCCTCCTCCATCAACCCTGACCACCTCACCTACTTCCGCTTCATCGGCCGCTTCATCGCCATGGTGAGCTGCTTTGATTTGTTTTCATTTGGATCTTGAAAAACTGTTTGTTCCTGTAAACCCAGTTATGAAAATTCTGATTTTTTTTGTTCTTGTCTGGCCCTTTTCGTTAGTTTTAAGCATTTATTTTCTAACTGTTCTTGTTGATTACAGTGATAAAAAAAAAACTGGTGTAATAAGTGAAAATGACTCATTTTAAAACAAATTGAGAATCTTAGTACAAGTTGGCCCCTCTTAATAAATCCTGATAAAATCTAAAACTGTACTTATTTTTAGAACATAATTCTAAATTTTTTGTTTCCAAAGTAAAGACATTTTTTTTTACTTTAAAATAACATCCATAAAATTGAACCAAAAATGTTGGTGAAATTTGAGTCTTGAATTAAGTAGAAAAAGGATTTTGACTCATTTTTTTCATATTTTTTCTAGATCCTAGGTCTTAATGAAACAAAATAAAAATCTCAATTGTACTGATTTTAGTAAAAGCTTGAAAAGATGTAGAGCAACAAGAATTTAACTTCAAACCTGGTCAGATATCTTTAATGTCTAAAAACAAGGGTAAGGATGAAATAGTTTGTGGTGTGTTTCTGTTTTTTTATTTTTTCCTGTAAACTTGTGAATGTTTTATGTTATTTGGTAATGGCTGAGGGTGGAGAGGAGAGGTTGAGGACACATTTGTACAGTTAGGGTCACTTTTCTGTGGTTTTACAGATGTAAACCCTAGTTTCAGCCTTGTGAACGTACAGTAAGAGCCATAAAAGCGTCTCTGTGTGGAATCGGCTCCAAACAGTCGTCTGTCCCAAAGCCGACAGCCTCCTCCCTTCTTCCCACACCATGACCTCACTGCCGCACCCATCCTGCCAGCCTACACCCTCCGGAGCTGCCTTTCCTCACTTCAAGCATGCACTCGCTCGCATGCTTTTTAAAGATGCCCTTCCCAGATAAGTGCTGCAAACCCTTTTCTGACGCCCTCGTTCTTCGCAGACACATTCTGTCTCGTGTCTGGCAGCTGAGAGATGGACAGACGGTCCATTAGGACACTGGGATGAAGTCTGTCAAGTCTGGGCTTCTGTCGGCTGCTTTGTTAAGAATCGATTTCAGACTCTGTAGACTCGAACCTGTGAAATCCTCACCTTTACCGAGCAGAGATTGTATCTCAGTGTTTTATTGTAAAGTATCTTCTCTGCAGGCGCTGTACCATGGAAAGTTCATCGACACCGGCTTTACGCTGCCGTTCTACAAGCGAATGCTGGACAAGAAACCCACCCTCAAAGACCTAGAGTCCATAGACCCCGAGTTTTATAACTCCATCATGTGGGTCAAGTAAGTACAGCAGCCGCTGCACAAGAACATTAATGTCACTTTATTGGTTTATATTGAAACTATAAGGTAAAAAAATCCTTCAATTTGTCTTTTTCAGTAAATCTTTCTTTTAAAAACTCAATTAGTCTGAAAGTTTTAAACTGAAATTTTTACTTTGCAATTTATTTAATTGAAGACAACCTAAAGCATTTTATTTTTAATTCAGCTAACATAATCTTATTTTGAAAAGTTTATTATAAGTTAAACAGCATCTCATGAAGGCCTATGAGATGCTTTAAAGCCCATAAATGGCTTTAAATAAGAATTGGACTCCTTAAAGCAGAGTTGAAGATGATTTAACATCTTTACATTCATTTCAAAAGAGTTAAAAATATTGTCTCTAGGCTTCAGTGAAATATATAATTTTTGTACTGACTTATTTCACTCATCCAATTTCATGTTTTAATACTTTTTCCCTTAGAATTTTATTTTTTCTTGCAGCAAATGATGTCAAATTTTTATGATGAATGACAAATAAAAAATTTTGAAGTTTTATTTGTTAAAAAATTAATGCAGATCTAGTTTATGGTCTTCAAAACTTCCTCCTGCTGATCGTGTGAGTTTCAGTTGCTTCTACAGAAGATCTCAAATCCGTCTTTATCAGATAATCTGATGTGTTTGAAAGGTTGATGCTTCTGTGTTCAGGGAGAACAACCTGGAGGAGTGTGGGGTGGAGCTGTACTTTGCTCAGGACATGGAGATCCTCGGGAAAGTTTCCACCCACCAGCTGAAGGACGACGGCGAGAACGAACTGGTCACGGAGGAAAACAAGGAAGAGTACATCAGGTGAGCCAACAGAAACGGTCTCAAATGACCTTCAGCGTGGGGGGTCAAGCCCTTAAATGAACCACCTTCACCTCCTGCAGCCTGCTGACAGACTGGAGGTTCACCCGCGGGGTGGAGGAGCAGACCAAAGCCTTTCTTGACGGCTTCAACGAGGTGGTTCCTCTTGAATGGCTTCGCTACTTTGATGAAAAAGAGCTTGAGGTAAGAGAGAAGGTTTTTATTATCTTTATTTACTTAAAAATGTGTTTGATCTGGATAATGATTGCACTTTATCAAGTTCCTGAAGAGCTAAGTTGAAACAAGTTCACTATCCAGCAGAATCATCAGGTATTATTCACAGATTTCTGCTATTCAAGCAGACGATTCATTGATGAATGAAAGTGCAAATTCACAGAAGCTAGGCATGTCGTGATGACTTTCTTTGCTTTTCAAACTGCTGCCATTTATATTATTGAACAAACCAAAGCTGAGTGGAAGAGTCCACCCACTGCTCTCATCCAGAAACACATCCAATCTCATCGAAGAGGCAGTAATTCAGAGCTTTGGCGTGATGTCTGGAAGGAGAATCTCCTCACAAATATGGAACTTTTTAGGACTGCAGAGCCTGTTCAATGCTTTGCATGTAGACACCTGAGATAGTCAACCATATTTTTCCACCTCTGTGAAAACTCAGAAGCTTCCTGCTTCATTTTTAAAAAAATACATGTGTTTAAATGTTTACTAAAGCTCACATTGTAGAACAGACTGAGCATCGCTCTTGTCTCCGTGGCAGCTGATGCTGTGCGGAATGCAGGAGATCGATCTGGCCGACTGGCAGAAGAACACCATCTACCGGCATTACACCAAGAACAGCAAGCAGATCCACTGGTTCTGGCAGGTGAGCCAATCTCGGGTGTAGTTAAAAATGTTGGCGCATTGACGTCCAGTGACTGAAGCTGTGCTCTTGCAGGTGGTGAGGGAGATGGACAACGAGAAGAGAATCCGTCTACTCCAGTTTGTAACCGGAACCTGCCGACTGCCGGTCGGAGGCTTTGCTGAGCTTATAGGTACAAAAACATTTGTTAGTTTGTAGATTACATAAACCACCCAGTTTGGGTGGACAATTGGTACCGGGCCGCAGGGAAAAAGAAACACGGCCTACATTTTTTCCCTTTTTTATTTGCAATGTCAGCCTTAAATTCTGATTACTATTTATTGTTTTTATGTTGTTTTTGAACTCTGCGCGCCTACCCTATGCTGCTCTAATTTCTATGAATAATGTGCACTGGCTAGAAAGGATTCTGATTTGGCTTCTGATTATCTGAATTAAGTTTTATTTTGAAAGACTACTGGATTCTCTCCACCACATCTGACTCATTAAAGACGCTTAGTCACGTGTCGAAAATCTATCCACTTCTTTCTTATAACGGCCGCTCCGACCACTACATTGAAACCCAAAGTTAGCAAAGTTTAAAAAAACTATTTGGAACGTTTTTTTATCATTGAAAAGATCCAATGAGGAAACAGAAGAGGGGCCTTCGCCTTCAAAATAAAAGAAATCTGCATTTAACAGATAAAAACTAGGAGTCCTTACTCCAAATGTGGATTTATTACAACAGTTCTTCCCACAGACCGTATTAATGCAGAATATTCAGCAACCGGCTGTCTAATGTTACGAGGATGCTGCTAATAAAGTTCTCCAAAAGGTGGATTCATATTTATTATATTTAGAAAATGCCAGTTTTAGTTGAAATTTTTTACACCTTAAAAGACAAATGAGGCTGAAGTTGGCGCCTGTTCTTTGAATGTTTTAAGTTTTTATCTTCCAGTTTGAAGATAAAAAATGTTATGGGTTAAGGGAAATTCTATATCACATTTTAATGGTTCCTACTGGAAATCTATACTGGAGGCTTGAAAAAGCTCTCATCCCACTTCAGCCTCGCTTGGATCGGTCCGTGAAAATATTGTCTGATGTTAAAGCGGTCCGTGGTCTGTAAAAGGTTGGGGACCACTAATGCAGATGATAATGATTTTAGAAGCAAACTGACTTTTGACACAGTTGCCATAAAATCCTTTTACACAGAATTTCAAAATAAAAATTCAATGTAACTTCTAACAGAATGAGATGAAAAAACACACCTGACTCAAAGTACTATCCGTGTGGATCTCTGAAGTTCTGTTTTAAGCTTTTGTTTTTCTCTGCAAATTAAGTAATGTGAAAATGTAAAAATGTCTTTTCATTGTACATTATGACCAAATCAGAAGTCCACAGCATCTGTACAAAAACGTTTTATTACCTGAAATAGGTTGTGACGATGCTTATAAGTTGAGTAACAGTGGAATTTTCCTGTGACTCATAAAAAATGTTGACGTTTAAGACAGAAATGAGGTCTGAAATGAAAAATTTGGGAAATAAACAAATATTAGGACATGTATCATCTTATTTCCTGGTTTATGTTCTTATGGTTTACTTCTGCAGGAAGTAATGGTCCCCAGAAGTTCTGCATAGACAAAGTGGGGAAGGAGACCTGGCTTCCAAGAAGCCACACATGGTGAGATCCTGTCTGCTCTGCTTCTTCATTACTTTGTTACTGTGTAACAAAAAGATTATAAGCAGCTTTGTTTACTTTGATTAAATTAGTCTTGAATGCTAAAAAGACATTTTTTGGGAAATATTTTTAGATATTGGACAACTTCTAGGATAAAAATGTTTTTTTAGACTTTATGATGAAGTGTTTGCAGCCCGAATCGTCAAGAGTCTTTCTGACAGTCTTTGTTTTTGTCCTCTCAGCTTCAATCGTCTGGACCTGCCGCCCTACAAAAGCCTGGAGCAGCTCAGAGAGAAACTCCTCTTCGCCATAGAGGAAACAGAAGGATTCGGACAGGAGTGACGACAGTCGCACCGGCAACCCAAAAACACAAAATCCAGCATGACCGTTTTGTTGTTTTAGATTCTTTTATTCCTCACCGGAAAACGTTCGCCTCTTCCCGAGCCCCTCATCCTAGGGAGAGTCCCACACGTGACCTGAAACTTTGGGATGAAGTTTGAGACTCAAAACAAAGTGGACGGTTGTGCGAAACGTGTGTAGTTGCTCATGTTGTGTATATTGCACATAGACGGTGTGTGTGGGTTTGAACAAAGGACGCACACTCCCACACCTCCATGGCCCGCTTCCAAGCGCACTATAGCCAGACGGCATTACAGCCTTAATGCCACCTCACGTCAACAGCACAGCTCCCCGCAGATGCAGTAAAAAGCATATCCACCTGAGAGAAATACATTTTTAACCTTTTGAAAAGAGCAGAGAACGAGACGGACTGAGGACATGAATGAAGTCACTTCATTCGTTAATCACAGGGCTAAAACTCACCCCCTCAGGCCCCTCGTCTGGGGGCTCGACCGGGGCCACGTCTGTTACAGAGGATAAAGAGAGGAGATGCGAGTTTATTTTTTATCTTTCTGTTAATTGTGAAAGTCAGCATTTTCTCTTGAACAGATCCAAAAATAAAAAAATGAGTCTTAATACAGTCTGAAGCTGTCTGTCTTTGTTTCCAACTGTTTTCTCATAATAAGATTCATGAAGATTGAACTCAACCACTTACTCTTGATGTTAACAGTTTTATCATTTTACACATACATTTTTATTAAGTTTTTATGAGCTTAAAAACATAAGCAGTAAAATTTAAAACTAAAAAACCAACAAAACTGAATAAAACTGCAAAAATAAAACTGCAAAATGACGTTGGCAAATGGTGATAAACTAAATGAGCGGCAACTGAGTGTAGAGAAATTGCCATTCTGTGTTTGGGCTGTGGTATGTTGTGATTGTGATGCAGTATAAAGACTTTTTTTTATCACATTAATTTCAGTCTGAGAACTCTCAGATGCTTAAAAAATGTGATGCAAGTTTGCATTTAAAAACGGTAACCCATCAGTTTGTTTGATCAAACGAGTAATTGCAAAATAAATTTGGGACTATGACCATTTGTCACTCATTTAGTGCTTTTTTTTTTAAATGTCACTTAAGATTCAGATTTTAAAACAAAATTTGTTGAAATTGTTAAATTATCTGATAAAAAAGTAAAACATTATTGAACTTCTAGAAATGTCTTATAATAATGTTTTAAGAATTTAGTGTGAATTGGTCAAAAAACTAAAAGGATTCAAAGCTTTAAAAAAAGAGAGAAACATTAAGAGTTAGTGCATTGTTTTTAGTTTACAGGTGGATTCTGTTTGAATTTTACTGGTTGATTTTAATAATGTAAAAGCATAATAAAGCAAATGCATCGGTGATCTCTTAAAGCCAAACATCCACTGTAGAAATGCTTTTGTTTTGGATTCCTCTTAAAAAGCCGAAATTCACAAATGGTCAAATATTTGCACAAAATTTGAGGATAATGTCCTTAAGATCTCAATCTCTATGTATTTTTTTCAACAAAACAAATAAATACTTTTTTTTAAATTTAGTTCATATCTGTCAGTTATAGTTTGTAAATGCAATGATTGTATGAAGTCAATAGTTAACTTGCTGTTTAATTGTATATTAATTTCATTCTTAAAGCCTATTTTCAAGTTCTAAACTTTCACATCAAGACAAAATGTTTGAAACCACAACATCTTATAGAAATCATATTTGTATTAATGATACAGTTCAGGACTGAGACTAAAAATGCTCAATTCTGATCACAATATTTGAATATTTGGTCAAGAAGGCTCCCATGATGCCAGAAGTAGAAAAGATGACGAGACAAGTAGGCTGCATGTAATTATAGTTTATATTTGCTCAAAGACGTTCACTTCTTTGTCTGGTTCTTTTTCTGTGATTAATCTGGATTATTAAAAAAAAAAAAAAAGAGTAATGACGAGCAAAGCTGCAGGTCAGCAGACCTGAGCGTAGACACCTCAGAAGAATTTAAGACAAGCTGAAACCTTATCAAACTTTTGATGTGTTATAAAAATTCTACGGCAAGCAAAAACAGCCAAAAAAAAGGAACAATATATGCCATAAAAATTATGTGCATCTTCAGCCTGCTCAGGATGCATGTAAATTAGTTGAGCATTTTTAAAAAGAGTAAAAAAACAAAATGGGGCTGTATTGATGACTATAATACCACTTTTTAAAATCATCTATTCACTTTGCAGTTTTTTGGTTCTTTGTACTTTCTGCTTGCACATACATGAACCCAGAAACATGGACCAAAAAAAAAAATCACAATTTCTCAATTGTTTGTATTTAAAATATTGAGTTTATGATTCTAAATTTCTAAAAAGGATGTTTGTTGTATAAACTGTGTTTTTCCCCATTTGGATGACCTGAGGTAATGTGTAAACTAGAGCAAGTAGATTAAGTTTTAATGCTTTGTCATAATTAAAAATGCATTATGTTCTGCTGACATTGATTAATATAATTATATATATATATATATATATATATATATATATATATA